>CP136065.1:176731439-176897032 GCA_032622095.1 Siphonodentalium dalli | reverse complement strand
GCAGATTTTCGTTCGCAATTGCAGGAACGTCTAATCTAATGCAAAACAATAACAAGCTCATCTGACATCCAAGTTTTAAGAATAAAATTATTCGCCACCCCCTCCCCCTCACCAACCAATTCAGATTTAAGAATTTTGTTCGCAATTCCACTCCCAGTTTTATAAAATGATTGTATATGATTGAATGATCGTCTAATCTAATGCAAAATATAAGAAGCTCATCTGACATCCCCCCCCCCCCCCCCCCCCCCCCCCCACCAACCAATTCAGATCGCAGATTTTATATTTATTGATCGCTATTGCACTTTCAGTTCTTTGAAATGATTGTTTATGGTTGAAGAATCGTCTCATCTAATGCACGAAATAAGAAACTCATGATGTGTTCATCTGACATCCAAATTTTAAGTATAAAGTTATTCGCCATCCCCCCTCCCCAACCAAGCAATTCAGAACGCAGATTTTTTTTCGCAATTTCACTCCAGTTCTATAAAATGATTGTTTATGATTAAAGGATCGTCTAATCTAATCTATACTATATATTTTGAGAACTCCGTGTATTCGAGAGATAGCCCACACCCTCCGGACCTCAATGATATGATCGTGAATGAGTATTGATATACCCCACTAAACTTTGACAAACACCAGTAATGGTGTGTAGATCATTTACATATATCTCCTATATATTTTGATACAATCTATCTAATTTACATATCTCTCTTATATATTTATGTTTGTGTGTGTGTTGTACTTCATACAAATCTACGATTCTCGACCGATCGGGACGAAACTTGGAACGTGTGTGTAGTTTGACCAGGCGGTGGACGTTGTCGTATTGGCGAGCCCGTGCGGCGCCCGCTTCGCGCATGCGCAGACGAGATCTCGGAAACGGGTGGAGCTATCGACTTGAAATTTGGTATGTTAATGTATCTTGCCCCGGATACAAATTTTATAGGGTCGCCGAGCCCGTGCGACGCCAGCTTCGCGCATGCGCAGACGAGATCTCGGAAACGGGTGGAGTTATCGACTTGAAATTTGCTATGTGAATGTATCTTGCCCCAGATACGAATTTTATCGGGTCACCGAGCCCGTGCGACGCCAGCTTCGCGCATGCGCAGACCAGATCTCGGAAACGGATAGAGCTATCGACTTGAAATCGTCGGGCTGGGTAGAGCTATCGACTTGAAATTTGGTTTTTGAATAGCCCGGACAACGTCGGGCTCATCGGCTAGTCTATCTATACTATATATTTTGAGACTTCGTATATATATATGTATGTATGTACTTCATAGAATCCAAAACGCGTGTACAGATTGAGATCAAATTTCGTATGTAAGTGTAAAATCCGACCGACACCGCCGTAATCGTGTTTTCGAGAAGCTCTGAGCACCCTTTATCCACTCCCAGTCATCGAAATCAGCTCAAACGGCACGGCCGGGGTTAATAACGTCATTATATATATATATGAAGTCAGAGTCTCCAAAGTTATACCGGAACAAACACGTGTTTACGTCGTCTTGGGGGTCCACGATGGGAGTCTGACTTCAATGCAATGTTATCGCTCGAAACACGTGTTTACTTCGTGTTGAGGTTCACGATGGGAGTCTGACAATTGTTATCGCTCGAAATAGTACATTAGGACGGGAACGGCTGGACAGATTGAGCTCAAATAGGACGGGAACGGCTGGACAGATTGAGCTCAAACTTCCTATCTAAAGGTAAAATACCACGTACGATGTCGTCCACGCGTTTTCCAGAAGCTCCGAGCACCCGTACTCCACTCCCAGTCATAAAAATCAGCTCAAACGGCACGGCCGGGGTTAATAACGTCATTATATATATATATATACGAAGTCAACGTTATTAGCATCTGCATTGAGTGCATTTCCTAGAACGCAACACGTGTTTTACGTCGTCTTGAGGTTCACGATGGGAGTCATTTCAATGCAATGTTATCGCTCGAAACACGTGTTTACTTCGTGTTGAGGTTCACGATGGGAGTCTGACATTTCAATGCAATGTTATCGCTCGAAATATTATGCAGAAAGGCAGATCTCGGAAACGGGTGGAGCTATCGACCTGAAATTTGCTATGTGAATGTATCTTGCACCGGGTACAAATTTTATCGGGTCGCCGAGCCCATGCGACGCCCGTGCAGCGCATGCGCAGACGAGATCTCGGAAACGGGTGGAGCTATCGACTTGAAATTTGCTATGTGAATGTATCTTGGGCCGGGTACAAATTTGATCGGGTCGCCGAGCCCGTGCGACGCCAGCTTCGCGCATGCGCAGACCAGATCTCGGAAACGGGTGGAGCTACCGGGTACAATTTTTTCTTATTGAAACGCGTGGAGCTAAAAATAAAAAAAAAATATAAACAAATGTCACAATTAACTCATTGAAAAACAAAAAATGTCATGTTTCGGACAAGCCGCCGGTGGCGGACTACCCTGCTTGTCTCTTCTATATATTTTGAGAACTCCTTGTATACGAGAGATAGCCCACACCCTCCGGACCTCAATGATATGATCGTGAATGAGTATTGATATACCCCACTAAACTTTGACAAACACCAGTAATGGTGTGTAGATCATTTACATATCTCTCCTATATATTTTGATACAATCTATCTAATTTACATATCTCTCTTATATATTTATGTTTGTGTGTGTGTTGTACTTCATACAAATCTACGATTCTCGACCGATCGGGACGAAAGTTGGTACTTTTGTGTAGTTTGACCAGGCGGTGGTCGTTGTCGTATTGGCGAGCCCGTGCGACACCCGTGCAGCGCATGCGCAGACGAGATCTCGGAAACGGGTGGAGCTATCGACTTGAAATTTGCTATGTGAATGTATCTTGCGCCGGGTATAAATTTTATCGGGTCGAGAGCCCGTGCGACGCCCGTGCAGCGCATGCGCTGACGAGATCTCGGAAACGGGTGGAGCTATCGACTTGAAATTTGCTATGTGAATGTATCTTGCGCCGGGTACAAATTTTATCGGGTCGCCGAGCCCGTGCGACGCCCGTGCAGCGCATGCGCAGACGAGATCTCGGAAACGGGTGGAGCTATCGACTTGAAATTTGGCATGTGAAAGTATCTTGCGCCGGATACAAATTTTCATGCGCAGACCAGATATCAGAAACTGGTGGAGCTACCGGGTACAAATTTTTCTTATTGAAACGCGTGGAGCTAAAAATTAAAAAATATATATATAAAAATGTCATGTTTCGGACAAGCCGCCGGTGGCGGGCTAACCTGCTAGTACTATATATTTTGAGACTTCGTATATATATATGTATGTATGTACTTCATAGAATCCAAAACGCGTGTACAGATTGAGATCAAATTTCGTATGTAAGTGTAAAATCCCACCGACACCGCCGTAATCGTGTTTTCGAGAAGCTCTGAGCACCCTTTATCCACTCCCAGTCATCGAAATCAGCTCAAACGGCACGGCCGGGGTTAATAACGTCATTATATATATATATGAAGTCAGAGTCTCCAAAGTTATACCGGAACAAACACGTGTTTACGTCGTCTTGGGGGTCCACGATGGGAGTCTGACTTCAATGTAATGTTATCGCTCGAAACACGTGTTTACTTCGTGTTGAGGTTCACGATGGGAGTCTGACAATTGTTATCGCTCGAAATAGTACATTAGGACGGGAACGGCTGGACAGATTGAGCTCAAACTTCCTATCTAAAGGTAAAATACCACGTACGATGTCGTCCACGCGTTTTCCAGAAGCTCCGAGCACCCGTACTCCACTCCCAGTCATAAAAATCAGCTCAAACGGCACGGCCGGGGTTAATAACGTCATTATATATATATATATATATATATATACGAAGTCAACGTTATTAGCATCTGCATTGAGTGCATTTCCTAGAACGCAACACGTGTTTTACGTCGTCTTGAGGTTCACGATGGGAGTCAATTCAATGCAATGTTATCGCTCGAAACACGTGTTTACTTCGTGTTGAGGTTCACGATGGGAGTCTGACATTTCAATGCAATGTTATCGCTCGAAATATTATGCAGAAAGGCAGATCTCGGAAACGGGTGGAGCTATCGACCTGAAATTTGCTATGTGAATGTATCTTGCACCGGGTACAAATTTTATCGGGTCGCCGAGCCCATGCGACGCCCGTGCAGCGCATGCGCAGCGCATGCGCAGACGAGATATCGGAAACGGGTGGAGCTATCGACTTGAAATTTGCTATGCGAATGTATCTTGGGCCGGGTACAAATTTGATCGGGTCGCCGAGCCCGTGCGACGCCAGCTTCGCGCATGCGCAGACCAGATCTCGGAAACGGGTGGAGCTACCGGGTACAATTTTTTCTTATTGAAACGCGTGGAGCTAAAAATTAAAAAAAAATATAAACAAATGTCACAATTAACTCATTGAAAAACAAAAAATGTCATGTTTCGGACAAGCCGCCGGTGGCGGGCTACCCTGCTAGTACTATATATTTTGAGAACTCCGTGTATTCGAAAGATAGCCCACACCCTCCGGACCTCAATGATATGATCGTGAATGAGTATTGATATACCCCACTAAACTTTGACAAACACCGGTAATGGTGTGTAGATCATTTACATATCTCTCCTATATATTTTGATACAATCTATCTAATTTACATATCTCTCTTATATATTTATGTTTGTGTGTGTGTTGTACTTCATACAAATCTAAGATTTTCGACCGATCGGGACGAAACTTGGTACGTGTGTGTAGTTTGACCAGGCGGTGGTCGTTGTCGTATTGGCGAGCCCGTGCGACGCCCGTGCAGCGCATGCGCAGACGAGATCTCGGAAACGGGTGGAGCTATCGACTTGAAATTTGCTATGTGAATGTATCTTGCGCCGGGTACAAATTTTATCGGGTCGCCGAGCCCGTGCGACGCCCGTGCAGCGCATGCGCAGACGAGATCTCGGAAACGGGTGGAGCTATCGACTTGAATTTTGCTATGTGAATGTATCTTGCGCCGGGTACAAATTTTATCGGGTCGCCGAGCCCGTGCGACGCCCGTGCAGCGCATGCGCAGACCAGATCTCGGAAACGGGTGGAGCTACCGGGTACAATTTTATCTTATTGAAACGCGTGGAGCTAAAAATATAAAAAAAATATAAAAAAATGTCATGTTTCGGACAAGCCGCCGGTGGCGGGCTAACCTGCTAGTCTATACTATATATTTTGAGAACTCCGTGTATTCGAGAGATAGCCCACACCCTCCGGACCTCAATGATATGATCGTGAATGAGTATTGATATACCCCACTAAACTTTGACAAACACCAGTAATGGTGTGTAGATCATTTACATATATCTCCTATATATTTTGATACAATCTATCTAATTTACATATCTCTCTTATATATTTATGTTTGTGTGTGTGTTGTACTTCATACAAATCTACGATTCTCGACCGATCGGGACGAAACTTGGAACGTGTGTGTAGTTTGACCAGGCGGTGGACGTTGTCGTATTGGCGAGCCCGTGCGGCGCCCGCTTCGCGCATGCGCAGACGAGATCTCGGAAACGGGTGGAGCTATCGACTTGAAATTTGGTATGTTAATGTATCTTGCCCCGGATACAAATTTTATAGGGTCGCCGAGCCCGTGCGACGCCAGCTTCGCGCATGCGCAGACGAGATCTCGGAAACGGGTGGAGTTATCGACTTGAAATTTGCTATGTGAATGTATCTTGCCCCAGATACGAATTTTATCGGGTCACCGAGCCCGTGCGACGCCAGCTTCGCGCATGCGCAGACCAGATCTCGGAAACGGATAGAGCTATCGACTTGAAATCGTCGGGCTGGGTAGAGCTATCGACTTGAAATTTGGTTTTTGAATAGCCCGGACAACGTCGGGCTCATCGGCTAGTCTATCTATACTATATATTTTGAGACTTCGTATATATATATGTATGTATGTACTTCATAGAATCCAAAACGCGTGTACAGATTGAGATCAAATTTCGTATGTAAGTGTAAAATCCGACCGACACCGCCGTAATCGTGTTTTCGAGAAGCTCTGAGCACCCTTTATCCACTCCCAGTCATCGAAATCAGCTCAAACGGCACGGCCG
Organism: Siphonodentalium dalli; assembly: GCA_032622095.1. Lineage (NCBI taxonomy): Eukaryota > Metazoa > Mollusca > Scaphopoda > Gadilida > Siphonodentaliidae > Siphonodentalium > Siphonodentalium dalli. Next base: position 176,890,940 of record CP136065.1, on the reverse strand, counting down.
GGGTTAATAACGTCATTATATATATATATGAAGTCAGAGTCTCCAAAGTTATACCGGAACAAACACGTGTTTACGTCGTCTTGGGGGTCCACGATGGGAGTCTGACTTCAATGCAATGTTATCGCTCGAAACACGTGTTTACTTCGTGTTGAGGTTCACGATGGGAGTCTGACAATTGTTATCGCTCGAAATAGTACATTAGGACGGGAACGGCTGGACAGATTGAGCTCAAATAGGACGGGAACGGCTGGACAGATTGAGCTCAAACTTCCTATCTAAAGGTAAAATACCACGTACGATGTCGTCCACGCGTTTTCCAGAAGCTCCGAGCACCCGTACTCCACTCCCAGTCATAAAAATCAGCTCAAACGGCACGGCCGGGGTTAATAACGTCATTATATATATATATATACGAAGTCAACGTTATTAGCATCTGCATTGAGTGCATTTCCTAGAACGCAACACGTGTTTTACGTCGTCTTGAGGTTCACGATGGGAGTCATTTCAATGCAATGTTATCGCTCGAAACACGTGTTTACTTCGTGTTGAGGTTCACGATGGGAGTCTGACATTTCAATGCAATGTTATCGCTCGAAATATTATGCAGAAAGGCAGATCTCGGAAACGGGTGGAGCTATCGACCTGAAATTTGCTATGTGAATGTATCTTGCACCGGGTACAAATTTTATCGGGTCGCCGAGCCCATGCGACGCCCGTGCAGCGCATGCGCAGACGAGATCTCGGAAACGGGTGGAGCTATCGACTTGAAATTTGCTATGTGAATGTATCTTGGGCCGGGTACAAATTTGATCGGGTCGCCGAGCCCGTGCGACGCCAGCTTCGCGCATGCGCAGACCAGATCTCGGAAACGGGTGGAGCTACCGGGTACAATTTTTTCTTATTGAAACGCGTGGAGCTAAAAATAAAAAAAAAATATAAACAAATGTCACAATTAACTCATTGAAAAACAAAAAATGTCATGTTTCGGACAAGCCGCCGGTGGCGGACTACCCTGCTTGTACTATATATTTTGAGACTTCGTATATATATATGTATGTATGTACTTCATAGAATCCAAAACGCGTGTACAGATTGAGATCAAATTTCGTATGTAATTGTAAAATCCCACCGACACCGCCGTAATCGTGTTTTCGAGAAGCTCTGAGCACCCTTTATCCACTCCCAGTCATCGAAATCAGCTCAAACGGCACGGCCGGGGTTAATAACGTCATTATATATATATATGAAGTCAGAGTCTCCAAAGTTATACCGGAACAAACACGTGTTTACGTCGTCTTGGGGGTCCACGATGGGAGTCTGACTTCAATGTAATGTTATCGCTCGAAACACGTGTTTACTTCGTGTTGAGGTTCACGATGGGAGTCTGACAATTGTTATCGCTCGAAATAGTACATTAGGACGGGAACGGCTGGACAGATTGAGCTCAAACTTCCTATCTAAAGGTAAAATACCACGTACGATGTCGTCCACGCGTTTTCCAGAAGCTCCGAGCACCCGTACTCCACTCCCAGTCATAAAAATCAGCTCAAACGGCACGGCCGGGGTTAATAACGTCATTATATATATATATATATATATATATACGAAGTCAACGTTATTAGCATCTGCATTGAGTGCATTTCCTAGAACGCAACACGTGTTTTACGTCGTCTTGAGGTTCACGATGGGAGTCAATTCAATGCAATGTTATCGCTCGAAACACGTGTTTACTTCGTGTTGAGGTTCACGATGGGAGTCTGACATTTCAATGCAATGTTATCGCTCGAAATATTATGCAGAAAGGCAGATCTCGGAAACGGGTGGAGCTATCGACCTGAAATTTGCTATGTGAATGTATCTTGCACCGGGTACAAATTTTATCGGGTCGCCGAGCCCATGCGACGCCCGTGCAGCGCATGCGCAGACGAGATATCGGAAACGGGTGGAGCTATCGACTTGAAATTTGCTATGCGAATGTATCTTGGGCCGGGTACAAATTTGATCGGGTCGCCGAGCCCGTGCGACGCCAGCTTCGCACATGCGCAGACCAGATCTCGGAAACGGGTGGAGCTACCGGGTACAATTTTTTCTTATTGAAACGCGTGGAGCTAAAAATAAAAAAAAAATATAAACAAATGTCACAATTAACTCATTGAAAAACAAAAAATGTCATGTTTCGGACAAGCCGCCGGTGGCGGGCTACCCTGCTAGTACTATATATTTTGAGACTTCGTATATATATATGTATGTATGTACTTCATAGAATCCAAAACGCGTGTACAGATTGAGATCAAATTTCGTATGTAAGTGTAAAATCCCACCGACACCGCCGTAATCGTGTTTTCGAGAAGCTCTGAGCACCCTTTATCCACTCCCAGTCATCGAAATCAGCTCAAACGGCACGGCCGGGGTTAATAACGTCATTATATATATATATGAAGTCAGAGTCTCCAAAGTTATACCGGAACAAACACGTGTTTACGTCGTCTTGGGGGTCCACGATGGGAGTCTGACTTCAATGCAATGTTATCGCTCGAAACACGTGTTTACTTCGTGTTGAGGTTCACGATGGGAGTCTGACAATTGTTATCGCTCGAAATAGTACATTAGGACGGGAACGGCTGTACAGATTGAGCTCAAACTTTCTATCTAAAGGTAAAATACCACGTACGATGTCGGAAACGGGTGGAGCTACCGGGTACAATTTTTTCTTATTGAAACGCGTGGAGCTAAAAATAAAAAAAAAATATAAACAAATGTCACAATTAACTCATTGAAAAACAAAAAATGTCATGTTTCGGACAAGCCGCCGGTGGCGGGCTACCCTGCTAGTCCTTACATATAATGCACAACAAATAATCTGACACCAAGTTTTTGACCAATAAACGGTACACCTTCCCCCACCCCCTAAAATCCTCAATCAGTTATGCAACACCCCATCCCCTCCTCCATCTCCACTTGTCATACAGATCACATAATTTTGAGCTAAAATATGCTTGTATGCCGTATTTGAAGTTCCAGTGTTAGGGAAAAAAATGTTATGTACCCCCCCCCCCCCCCTCTCATATTGCAACCCAACTCACAGCCTTTTGCGTAAGGACTGACAATCATTATTCCCGATGCTCGAGATCACCATACTCTACGTATGTGGAGTAAATAAAGAAAATATATAAACGCTATTCGCCACCCGGGTGGCGAATAGCGATTTCTACTGGCTATTTTAGAGTTAGCTTTTGTTGCAGAAAACATGATACTGTACTGCTCTGTTACAGTAAATGATTACAAACAATTGTTTCAACAAGCAAAATGTCGTCACTGGAGAATTATTGACAATAAAAGTAAGAACAGATTTGTTCTATTTTTCGCTCAACTTAAAGGTACTCAATCCGATCAGAGGGTCCTATATTACTATTTCTTTGGCTTCGGGGTAAAAAATATTTGATTTGAGTCGAGGAACCCACACATCAAAGCTCAGAGTGATCAATATCAATTTTTGAAATTCTTTAATTTCTCAAGATCTGGGACACTAATTTAGTCTGCCTCGTGGTCAAACAGACAAATTGCGGGTGTAAGATGGATAACTCTAAAATCTTGTTAATAACTAACCACTTGTTTTTAGAGTTATTCATCTTACACCAGCAATTTGTCTGTTTGACCATGAGGCAGACTAAATTAGTGTCCCAGATTTCGAGAAATTAACGAATTTCAAAAATCGATATCTGATCACTCTGAGCTTTGATGTGTGGGTTCCGAAGCCAAAGAAATAGTAATATTGATTGAGTACCTTTAAGTCAAATTGAGCTATTACCATGGTTTGGTGTCCGTCCGTGTAGCCATCCATCCGTCCACAATTTCCGATAGCAAACTTCAAATGGATCTTCAGGGTGACCTCTAGATGGGAGCCATAATTTTTTTAAGAAATTCGTTAAAAAAACATGGCCATCTTGGATTTCAAATTTGAATACAGCGGCACACCCTGCAGCCCTCATTTATTGGAGAATTGTTTTGAAAATTTACAGTCATGTTTAGGATCACATCTAGAACGGAGCTATCAAATTGGAATTTTTTTATTGAAAAACATTTCAGCCATCTTGGATTTTACACTTTACATAACTAAATCTTTTGGCACACCCAAGAGGCCAACTCCCTCATCCGATCATCACCAAACTTCTTATGGATCTTCAGGGTGACCTGTATATGGGAGCCATCATATTTTCCGTTCTCATTGAAAAAGCATGGCCATCTTCGATTATTATGATTACCCATACCATAGTATGGTACGCAGTGTCGACGTCCGGATTGACCACTCATCGTTCGTTCGTCTGTATGGACATCCGTAGACACTTTACGCATAATGCGATAACTGAAACATTTTTCTATCTGATCGCAACCAAATTTGGTATGTGAGTTTCTCAGCCCAAAATACAGATCGAGTTCGAATATGGGTTTGATCTGAGTTTTGCTCAACTTTACTTTGTAAAGTTTGAGCTATTGCCATGGCTTGGTATCCGTCGTCCGTGAGGGGAGTGCGTGTGTGATGCGTCAACAATTTCCTTTAGCACGGGCTACAGTTCGTACCTTTGGTCCGATTATTATGAAATTTGTCATGGATGTTGACATTGACATGTAGATGGGAACGAGTCATTTTGGGGTCATTCGGAAAAAAAACATGGCCGCCAGTGGCCATCTTGGATTTCAAAATGCAATCCATTAGCACGGGCTACAGGCCGTACTGTTCGTCTTATTGTCATGAAATTTGACATGGATGTTAATATTGACATGTAGATGGGAACGAGTAATTTTGGGGTCATTCGGCCAAAAAACATGGCCGCCAGCAGCCATCTTGGATTTTACTCTTTGTATGACTAAATCCTTTAGCACGGGCTACAGGTCGTACTGTTCGTCTTATTGTCATGAAATTTGTCATGGATGTTAATATTGACATGTAGATGGGAACGAGTAATTTTGGGGTCATTCGGCCAAAAAACATGGCCACCATCAGCCATCTTGGATTTTACTCTTTGTATGACTAAATCCTTGAGCACAGATTACAGGTCGTACCTTGAGTCTGATCATCATGAAATTTTTCATGGCTGTTGAAATTGGAATGTAGATGGGAACGAGTCATTTTGGGGTCATTAGGACAAAAAACATGGCAGCCAGCGGCCATCTTTGATTTCAAATTTAATCCATTAGCACGGGCCACAGGTCGTACTCTTCGCCTGATCATCATGAAATTTGTCATGGATGTTAATATTGACATGTAGATGGGAACGAGTAATTTTGGGGTCATTCGGCCAAAAAACATGGCCGCCAGTAGCCGTCTTGGATTTTACTCTTTGTATGACTAAATTCTTTAGCATGGGCTACAGGTCGTACCTTTTATCTGATCATCATGAAATATGTCATGGATGTTAATATTGACATGTAGATGGGAACGAGTAATTTTGGGGTCATTCGGCCAAAAAACATGGCCGCCAGCAGCCATCTTTGATTTCAAAATTCAATTCATTAGCACGGGCTACATGTCGTACTGTTTGTCTGATCATCATGAAATTTAGCATGGATGTTAATATTGACATGTAGATGGGAACTATTAATTTTGGGGTCATTCGGCCAAAAAACATGGCCGCTGGCAGCCATCTTAGATTTTACTCTTTGCATGACTAAATCCTTTAGCACGGGCTACAGGTCGTACCTTTGGTCAGATCATCATGAAATTTGTCATGGATGTTAACAATGACATCTAAATGGGAATGAGTCATCTTGGATTTTACTCTTTGTATGACTAAATACTTTAGCACGGGCTACAAGTAGTACCTTTAGTCTGATCATCATAAAATTTTTCATGGCTGTTGAAATTGGAATGTAGATGGGAACGAGTCATTTTGGCGTCATTCGGAAAAAAAACATGGCTGCCAGCGGCCATCTTGGATTTCATAATTCAATCCATTAGCACGGGCTACAGGTCGTACTGTTCATCTGATCATCATGACATTTGTCGTGGATGTTAATATTGACTTGTAGATGGGAACGAGTAATTTTGGGGTCATTCGGCCAAAAAACATGGCCACCGGCAGCCATCTTAGATTTTACTCTTTGTATGACTAAATCCTTTAGCATGGGCTACAGGTCGTACCTTTAGTCTGATCATCATAAAATTTGTCATGGCTGCTGAAATTGACATGTAGATGGGAACGAGTCATTTTGGGGTTATTCGGCATTAAAACATGGCTGCCAGCGGCCATTTTGGATTCTATTCTTTGCATGACTAAAGCTATCAAATGTTTTTGAATTGTTGGAAAACATAGCCGCCAGCAACCATCTTAGATTTTACTTTTATATACATGTATATATATATCTCTTCATGTTGATAAACTAGTATTAGACATTCAACTTTCCACATTCCTAATCACTCCATCGACAATAACACATTAAATTATTCCCTTTCCAAGTTGAGCTACAGTGTCATTGACACTTTCATTTAAAGGAGTTATGGCCCTTTTTCGACTTAGATTTCACGGATGCTACCATAACTAAAAAAAAATGTATCTGATCAGAACCAAGTTTGGTATGTGAGTTTCTCAGCCCAAAATACAGATCAAGTTCGAATATGGGTTTGATCCGATTTATTTTAAAGGAGTTATGGCCTCTTTTTTTTCGAAATTTAGATTTTTTTTAGATTTAACTCCTTGCTTAATTTAACCAAAAAAAAGTTATTCAATTTTTTGTTTTAATTTTTATAAAAAAAAAATTGAAATAATAAAAAAAAAAATTGTCATTGACCCTTTCATTTATTTTAGTTTTATACCATTAATTAGGTGTGATGTCCTGTTTTGAAAATATGAAGATTTTATTGCAATAGTTACATGTAATATAATGATATCAATAAATTACCATGTGAACATCCAATATCCGAGTATATGAGAGTACATTTTATAGATGGTGTCATTCCAAGTGAAATCTTGTTATTAATTGAGTGATGACATATGGTACAGAGCTGTGGGGTTTGGTTAGATCAAGTCATAATATAAACAACAATTGTGGCTGGCTAATTGTTTATCTTATCTGTCAAATTTGATTAATGGCAGCACGAGTCTCTTGTTCTCCTATTTTTGAAATTTCATTACAGGGTGTGACATGGGACCTATATCAGTGTCTTCTATATTCCATCGATCTGATTAGAAAATAATTAACCCTTTCCAAGCTTCCCAGACACATGCCATAATGTACATGGACTCTTCCTCATATCTCGTAGCTATGGTTATCATTGCACACTATTCACTTCTATCAATTTTGATATTGACTGATTAATTGATTTTTGAAAAATATGTTAACCCTTCAGACACATGCTTTCAGTTTGAAATTAAAATAATGGCTGATAGCCAATATGATTTATCTATGCAATGGGTAACAGGCAGATAAATCTACATAACTAATGCAGGTGATGCCTTGTTTTGAAAATCAAGATGGTAGATGTTGTTAATATTTCCAGGAACCTTATTTTTCCCTTTTGTTCATAGTGTGATGGTTGATTGAATTTTAGGGGCCACAGAGAGCGTAGAAGATTAACATTGAAGGTTATGGATTTTAGTGTCCAAGCTACTTGTAAAACATTGTAATGTGTGAAACCATTTTATCGAGGGCTACTTACTTTCTTTTATTTGAACTATGGTAATCTGTTTCAATTTAGGGGTCATAGGGACCAGCATCCTCATCATATTATGTCTGTATAACATTATATAGATAACACTTTTGTATTGTATAAACTCAATACATTTTTGAAAACCACACACCCCTGTTATGAAACACTTAATCTTGCATGTACCTGACAATATAAGCATTCCTCATTTAATACACAGGTCAGATCTGATCTTATCTGTCCATGTTTGATAAACAAATAACAACTGGGGAGAATGGGGGGTGGGTTAAAGTACAATTTAAATACGAGATGGAATCCCATATATGTATTTTGTTTTAAGCAGTCTGGCTTGTCAACAAATTACAATTTCTCTTTGGAAGTCAAAAGTGGCAGAGATAAGGGTTTATCACCTTTGCTTCCAATGAGTTCACTTAAAACTCCTAAACATATCCTCCGAAATCACAAAACCGTTGGATCTCACAGTGAGAGGTCCTTGGGTGAATAGGGACATAGTTATGAGATTTAAAACTACTCCTCCCCACCTCAAATACTTTAACCCCTTCTTAAGACAAATTATTTGAGCTTTTGATTTCAAGTTGGGTACTGAAATATGGATTCGTGTCATCAATCATCATATCTTTGACAAATTATCAGTTATATCTAATCGCCAATGTATGGGTTAAACATCTGCCGATCGTGATCGGCCTCTCGTTCTCTTTGTATGACTAAATATTTCCGCGCCCCCAAGAGGCCAACTCCCTCATCCGATCAGCACCAAAGTTCATATGGATATTCGGGGTGTCCTGTAGATGGGAGCCATAGCAGATTTTACTCTTTCTAGTTGAATTACTGCATCATTTTGGCACTCCCTGCAGCCAAACCTTTTCATCTATTTAATCCCAAACTGTTTATGCATCTTCAGGGTAACCTCTATTTACATAAGCGTATAACGGTCCGAGTTCGCTATCGGTCAATGGACTGTAATATATGCATGATCCCATTTCCAAGTTGAGCTACAGTGTCATTGACACCTTCATTATCGGAGTTATGACCTTTGTTGTCCCCCGAATCAAAATTCCGGGGGACTTGTAGAATAGAAATCAGCGGTGTCCGTCTGCCCCAGATGGTTTCCGGATGATAACTTTAGTTTTAGTTATCGGATTGTTTTCAAATTTCGTATGTGGATTACCCAAATGAAAATACAGGTCAAGTTCGAATTTGGGTTCCGTCCGCCTATTTTTACACGAGTTATGGTCCTCGTTGACTTATAATTTGAAGATTATTTTGGTGTGGTGGTATAAGTAGCTTCAGTTATTTGTCTGGTCGTTGAGACTCGGATTTTGGGTGAACCTAGAACATATCGTTAAGCTGGTGTCATTTTGTCGGGCAGAATCTGGAGAACAATATATCCAAATTCGGCTTTGGGGAACATATTCTACAGCTCTTTGAAATTGGGTCTTATATATGGCTTTGTTGTGTCAATTTTGCAGTTTCTTATTTGTCCAGTCAAACTGATATGAAAGAAAGAAACATCCATCTGTAAACAACATGCTATGATGGAAAGAAACATCAATTGGATATGATGGAAAGAAACACCCATCTGTAAACAAATTGCTATAATAATGCAATGTCTTTTTGTGTTTTGAATTTTCAGCAGTTTTTTCCGACAATATTTTGACACCCACCCCCCTTTTAACACTAAAACAGATATTTGCGGGGGGGATTCACTGTAAACAGCTGTATATGAATTTCTGTGCATACTATTTGTCATGGATGTTAACATTGACATGTAAATAGGAAACGAGTAATTTTGGGGTCATTCTGCCAAAAACATGGCTGCCAGCGGCCATCTTGGATTTCAATATTTGCAACAAAATACAACACGATTTTTGGGTCAAAAGACAGGAATATGTAAATAAAATGGTGGAAATTGGAATTTTTTTAACAAAGAAATCTGCCGACAACACACGCTCAGTATAGTTTCCTGACTGCTGAATGTGACCACATAATAATACATTCAAAACCAAAGTTGGTATGCGTGTTTTCCATGGGTGTACATAAAATGCTGATAAGCAATTTGCATACTAGTAAAATGTTGATCAGCAGATTTCCCGAATCTCTATAACCAATGTATGATACGGTACTATAAGAACACATGTTCACCATGTTTGGCAGCCATTTGCAGAACAATCTTTTTTATCCTGCGGACCAAAACAACAAAACAAAATACATATTATTCAACCAACCACGTTTTCAATAATCTAGCAGGCATAAACACTCAATACTGATTCATCTTTTCAGACATTATGTAGTTTTATGGCTGCCAAAAAACAAAAATATGCAACGAAGAATGTTTGATTTATTTCCACGCAGACAGTCATGATTTCAGATGGTAGACTGAGCGCATACTCTATTTGGTTCATAGTCTAAATAATTCAGAGTGATTTTTGCAAATATTTCCTGTCAAACTCTTTTTTTTTTTATCCACGTTTTTAGCTCAACTTTACTTCGTAAAGTTTGAGCTATTGCCGTGGGTTGGTGTCCGTGCCTGCGCCCACCCGTTAACAATTTCTTTTGGCTCACACTAGAGGCTGCACCCCTCATCCGATCATCACAAACTTCATATGGATCTTCGGGGTGACCTCTAAATGGGAGCCATCGATTTTTCCCCTAAATTCGTTAAAGAACATGGCCGCCGACAGCCATTTTGAATTTCAAATTTGAATCTGTCGGCACACCCTGCATTTATTAACTCAACTTACTTTGTAAGTTTGAGCTATTGCCATGGGTTGGCGTCCGTCGTCCGTGTGTCTGTGTGTCCGTCAACAATTTCCTTTGGCGCAGGCTACATGTCGTATCTTTGGTCTGATCTTTTATGAAATTTGTCATGAATGTTGACATTGACATGTAGATGGAAACGAGTCATTTTGGGGTCATTCGGCCAAAAAGCATGGCCGCTGGTGGCCATCTTGGATTTCAAAATTGAATCCATTGGCGCGGGCTACAGGCCGTACTGTTTGTCTGATCATCATAAAATTTGCCATGAATGTTGACATTTACATGTAGATGGGAACGAGTCATTTTAGGATCAATCGGCCAAAAAACATGGACGCTGGCAGCCATCTTGGATTTTACTCTTTGCATCACTAAATCCTTTGACACATCCCACAGACCACATCCCTGATCCGATCATCACCAAACTTCATATGGATCATCGGGGCGACCTCTAGCTGGGGAACGAGTCATTTTGGGATCATTTGGCCAAAAAACATGGCCGCCGGCAGCCATATTGGATTTTACTCTTTGCATCACTAAATACTTTGACACACCCTACATACCACATCCCTGATCTGATCATCACCAAACTTCATATGGATAATCGGGATGACCTCTTGATGGGAACGAGTAATTTTGGGGTCATTCGGCAAATAAATATGGCCACCAATGGCCATTTTGGATTTTACTCTTTGTATGACTAAATATTTCTACAAAATCCATTAACATGGGTTATAGACCGATCTGTTTGTTTGATCTTCATGAAATTTGTCATGGATGTTGACATTGACATGTAGATGGGAATGAGACATTTTGGGGTCATTCGGCAAAAAAAAACATGGCCGCCGGTGGCCATTTTATAATTTACTCTTTGCATCAATAAATCCTTTGGCACACCCTACAAATCACATCGCTGATCCGATCATTATGAAACTTGTCATGAATGTTGATATTGACATGTAGATGGGAACGAGTCATTTTGGGGGTCATTCAGCCAAAAAACATGGCCGCTGGCGGCCATCTTGGATTTCAAAATTGAATCCGTTGACGCGGGCTACAGGCCGTACTGTTTGTCTGATCTTCATAAAAATTATCATGGATGTTGACATTGAGATGAAGATGGGAACGAGTCATTTTAGGGTCATTCGGCCAAAAAACATGGCCGCCAGCGGCCATCTTGCATTTTACTCTTAGGATCACTAAATCCTTTGACACACCCGACAGACCATTAAATTATTCCACTACCTAAGTTGAGCTACAGTGTCATTGACACTTTCATTGGAGAAATGTTTTGAAAAATTACAGGCATGTTTATGATTACCCATGTTTAGGATTACCTCTAGATGGGAGCTATCAAATTTTAGCGATTTTCGATGAAAAACATAGCCGCCGGCAGCCATCTTGGATTTTACTTTTTGCATAACTAAATAATTTGGCCCACCCTACAGACCACATCCCTCCTCCGATCATCACCAAACTTCGTATGAGTTTTCGATTTTTTTCGAAATTCGTAGAAAACATGGCTACCAGCGGCCATTTTGGATTTTACTCTTTGCATTACTAAATCCTTCTGCACACAGGCAACATCCCTCATCCGATCATCACTACACTTCATATGGATCTTCGGGGTAATCACCAGATCAGAGCCGTCGATTATTCCCGACATCAGAATCCATCTTGGATTTCAAATTTGAATCCATCAGTACACCCTGCAGCCCACATTTATTGGTGAAATGTTTCAAATGAAAAAAAATTCATCTACACAATGCAAGACCTTTGCTGTAACTGTTTGACTTTCCTTCGTCTTTAGCATTCATTGCTCAGCAAAAAATAAATTCCTTCCCAAGTTGAGCTACAGTGTCATTGACGCTTTCATTATCTTTTTCTCATGGCTGTTTGCGTTTGCATTCGGCCAGTCCATTTCGAATGCGTGAGGCTCATCAACATGGAACCACGTGATTCCCAATCATGCCTTTGCAAGCGTCAACATAATGAAGTTGGCGTCTTATTGGTGAGCGACCAAGAGCCAAAAAGGGCCATATTTAAGGAGATAAATGGGCCTATGGTACTTAAGGATACATTTGGTGTTATTGGAAACCTGAGCATGTATGCTATTCGATGAGGCCTGCTGTGGAATCTGAAAGTGGTGCGGTTGCCATGGAAACGGTCTCCGAAAAAGGGTCTGCAACTTGTATAAAACACCATTTGGATGAATAGGAACCACTCCATTCTGAATATTTTTTGAGTCTTGGTAATATGGGAAAGTGAAATTCTAAGTATTATCACCGAATATGGTAATGATAAACACATAACATGGTCACGTGACTTCCTGACCTAATATATAGGCAGATATTACTGTTTTTGTGTAAAATCATATGATTTTTATGCAAAAATGGGTGATTTTTTGAATCCCAGTATAACGTGCCATATATATCTACCACAGGGACAATTCATATGTCGATGTAATCGGGAGGATGTGTCCTTTGCGTTCCAATCTGATTTAGAAACAAAACGTTTGTGGTTGCCATGGAAACGGCTTGTACGTGAAATATATATAAAATCCCGGGGAAAAACACATCTGAATACATTTGAAACATACCTGTATTGGGTTTTAGGAATTTGAAGTATCTTAGGTATCTTAGGTAACTTTAGTCAAAGAAATATCCCATAATTTGTCATGTTAAGAACACGACAAAATCACACGCACATAACTGTCGAACATAGATACCTTTATTATTAATTTTCCACTGGTTTTGGAGCAAATATAGTGATTTTAGTGAAAAATGGGTGATTTTTGGAATCGGTATATAACATGACGTATTTTTCGGACACATGGACAACGTATATGTCATTTAATCGGGAGGATTTAGGCTTTTTTGTTCCAACCTATTTTGTAACCCGAACATTGTGTGGTTGCCATGGATACGGTTTATACCTTAAATATGTTTGATTTCCAGCAAAACGTTGATTTTAGCGAAAAAAATGTGTGATTATTTGATGAAAGGTGTAGGCTATCCGTGGAAACTTGACTGACCCACCCACAAGCTGGTTCAATGTGATGTTATGACGTCATGACGTTACGTCATGACATCACATGAACATTCAACTGGTAGTCTCTCAACCGGAAGCAAACTGGCCACCAACGATCTGCTTTTTCACGCTGAGTTTTTCTACAGAATGTTGGACCCTCCACTCCATTGGAACACTAGAAGGTAATTACCATTATTTATATGACCTATAGTGAATATATACCCATTAATATGATGCGTCACGGTGTGTCAGTTGAAAAATGAACACTCAGCAAAACTTGTATACGACTATATTCTTATATTATGTCCATTTTGTAAGTTTTCCTGTGGGTGGGGAAACCATACTAGCACTGTAACTTGTTCGGTGGGTGGGACAACCATATACGAGTAAGTACTGGCCAGTGTCCATCATAACTGTTTCTTGTATAAAACATATTGTGAAATAAACAATCTGTCTATTTACCAGTGCCAAGATCCTCGGACAACTACTGACAACAACACACGAATTTTAGTTCCTGTAGGACAGAACAAATCGCTTCCTCTCACCTCTTCAGCAGAGACATTAATGGAATGCAGAGAATTCACCAAACCATTATATAAACCTGAACCCAATAGGTAAATATTAAATATTCACTGTGGCAGTTTTATTTTTCGCACTTGTAAATCCTGACAATTTTTGCATTTATATATGAATCAGCACTGAGGTATTCCAAGTTGTGAAATTGTGACTTATTCCATAAATTGAAATATAAAATATCAGCGCATAAATTCAATCTGTCAACGGTATGATTTCCTTCGTGATAGTTACTTTGTCTGAGCACTTCAATAAATTAAAAAATTTCCAACATAATGTCAGTTTACCAATATGTAGCATGTAGTGCGCTGTAAGTACATGTATGTTCATTCAATTTCAAGGTGAAAAATTAGTGAAAACACAAGTCATAGATCACAATGGTGTTCTCCGTTGAGCTTTTCCTGTGCTCGTTGTCTCTTTGGCACGTTTATTAAATTGTGTTTGCGGATGTTACAGGCAAATCGTACCATGCCAAGGATAGGATATTTTATTTCAATATACACATATTAATACATGATACATTTGACAAATATTACATTGTATATTCGAGGGGGTGGCATAGTCAGGCTAGACTGTCTTACTGCCGCCCCCTTAGAGATGAAAAGATGTTACGATAGGCGGTCAGGATTCATTTTACAATGCACGGCTAAATATTTATGTATCTCACAATGGTTGCATTTAACTGGATTTTATGCATGGAGGGTATACGTCTAGATAAATCGATTGCCAAACCCATACCCTGCTGTTTACCCACAACTCATGGGGAAAATTGTGGTATTTTAACCAAACAACAGCCAAATTTGTGATCAGATACCTAAAAGACATATTCAACTTAATTCGAGAATTTTATATACCTGTGTCCGAATTTGTCATGGTACGAGTTGACCTACTCCCGTTTGGGGTGTATGGACGTGCAAATTGGATATTCTATTATTTTTCAGACACGCTGATGCAATGGCAAAAATTAACCAGCTGAAGATGGCAGGATCCAGACTCAATCCCCGAGATATATCGTGGCTTGCACTCCGTATGATGCACCAGAGCGTTCTTCCGGTACCAAACCCTTCCAATAACGACGACCGGCATCATAAAATACCATTTTTGACTGGTTTCAACTCCGAAACAACCACACCATCACATGTGGTTACAGCTGTAGCTTATGGTCCAGTTATAGATGCCAAGCCTGCATACATGTCGACAGTCTATACCTCAATGGTGCAGTGTAAAGAAACGGCAAATTCGCTTGGGCAGAAGTACTCCCTGCAAACCATGGACCAGCAGTTGTATGCAGTTGCACAACAAGTGAAGTGGTTGATGGCTGACGCCTTTCGTGACCATACAATACGATTGGGCGGCTTCCATGAGCTATCGACCTTCATAGCGGCAATCGGAAAGTTGTGGGGTGATGGTGGTCTCAGGGATATCCTTGTAGATTAGAACGTATATGCGGGTTCAACTGCTGACCAAATGTTGGAGGGAAAGCAATTCCATCGCGCAGTAAGAGGCCTCACGTTGGTGTACGAATCTTTGATGAGAATATTCATTGAATCATTCATAGAGTGGATTCCGACAACCAATTTGTTACCAACAAAGATTCCAACTGAGTTTGCAGACCTTCTGATGCGCTTATGATATGGATCTGACATAAAAACTATTCAAGACAGGTTATTGCAACTTGACAACATTATGATCAGTGACATATGTCCTCTGCTCGAAGCATTCAACAAATACGGGTCCGAAAAGTCGCCGACATTCCGTTATTGGAGCATGTTCATCGAAGCAGTGCAAATCCTACTCAATAATATTCGATCGGAACGGACAGGGGACTGGAAGATGCACCTCGCCACGCAAGCCGAGATGATACCTTACTTCTTTGCAACCAACAGAACGAATTACTCTAGATGGACACCAGCATACTTGCTTGATATGCTGAATCTCCCTGGTGACGTAGAAAAGTCATTTGTGGATGGTCAGTTTACATTCAGGGAAATAGCAGGTTCTTTTAATGGAATATGGAGCGACATGGCGACAGAGAGGACAGTAATACGAGATTCAAAGAGCAATAGCGGTATTGTGGGTCTAACCAGAAAGAAACCTGCTATGTTACGATGGATGCTAACACGGCACATAATGGGATCATACTCAGCTTCGATGCAGAGTAGATGTGGACTGCAGGGCGACAATGGGAACATAAAGGTACATGAACAATTGAAACCTGCATCGATGGCTGAAGATGAAATGCATATAAAGAAAATAGCAGATCATATAAAATGCAACATGACCAACCCATTCAATGTTGATGATGAAAGCCATCCAGAGGTACTAGTCAATATATCTTCAGGGCTCCATGCTTCAAAATCAGTCCAGGAATATTTGCTCAACGCTTTAGCTATCGGTCAAGAGAATATGGAACAGTTTGTAAATTCCACATTATCTACAGGACAATCTACTAGTTTTCATCAGCCTATTAAAAGGATCAAGATTGCGACATTTGAGACTATGAATACAGCAAGTAAAATAAATGTGGGAGGAGAAACAAAAGTAGCTAAATTGACATCGGAATTGATATTTCGACGTGCGTTGTCGCTCACCACTTCTAGAAAGATGAGTTTGGACACCGTTCTCAGTTACCCGATAGGTGCTGCTCCAACATCACTGTTCCATGAAGACGGTAGTATGTGGAAATGTAAAAAATCTGATCTACTAAACAAACTAGAGAAAGAGAGAGAATCACCCACTATCACTACACAGAAGTCGTTCAACAGTGCTCAGTCAGTGTATATAAGGGACGGTATGGCTATCACCCAAGCAATGAATGGGGATCTTTACAAGAAATTTGAGGATTTTGCAGAAAGTTACCTGCAGGAGTTACTGAAAGGTCTAGGAAAATCGGATGTTGTATTGGATGTATTTGACCGATATGATATCAAAAGTGAAGAGAGGAAAAATCGCTCTAAGTTCTCTCACCAGGACGCACAGTATGACATTATTGCTACCCGTGCGATACCAAAGTGGAGAACATTCCTCGGATTTTCAAGGAACAAAGCTGCGCTTGTTGACTATCTTTGCAAATATATAACTGAAAACAGTCCACCCCTTCTCTCAGAAAACAAGCTGATAATCCTTTCATGGGGATTCCGTGAAGGAAAAAGAACTGTATCGCTGACATCAACCAACGTAAGCGATGTGAAATCTCAAGAATGCACACACGAAGAAGCTGACACTCGGTTGCTTTTGTGTGCTGAGTATTGCGACCGCGAAGTCTTCACATCAGGTCACGGACGAATAACAATAAAGTCACCGGACACGGATTTTTTTGTGTTAACGCTACATTTTTACCACACATTCAGTAATGTGGCCGAACTGTGGTTTGAAACGGGAGTGAAAGAACGGCATCGAGTTATAGCCGCTCATGAAGTAGCAGTCAAATTGGGAAGCAACTGTTGTCGGAATCTGTTGTCGGTACATGCCTTAACAGGTTGCGATACGAATTCTTCATTTATGGAATTGGGAAGAAGACCGCATTAAATCTTTACCTCGGACAGCAAGACTACTTTAGCGACCTGTGCGACTTGGGAACAGGAGACATAATTATCACAATCAATTGACTGTTCTCGTCGATTTATTGCGTGTTTATATGACCCAAAGGGTAGAGCATCCGATGATCATTCCTCTTTGAACGTACTCCGTACAAAGATGTCATGTACAAAGGAGTCAACTGTGTCGAAACTACCGCCATGTGAGTCCAGTTTTAAACAGCATGTTTTACGTGCCAGTTTGCAGCTGAAAATTTGGCTCGCGTCCACAACTCCAACGCCAGACATCAACAACGCTGCGGAGAACGGGTGGCAGATGAGTGATAACGGACTCATTCCGATATATTTTGAAGGAAAATCAGCCTCTGAAATATTGTCAAATCTTGTTTGTGCTTGTACCAAGTCCAAGAGTGGACGGTGCGCATCGGCATGCACTTGTTTACAAAATAAGTTGTCATGCATTAGAAGACTGTGGAAATAAATAATTAGAATGGACACAATGCATACTTCTGATTTGAACATTTCAATTCCTATTTACAACTGTTATATCTCATTTTGAGATTCTTTTGCCGGACGTACATAAGTGTCACGACAAAACATGCCAAAAACTTAGCTTTTGAGATATAATAACTTAATTTCTACTATGTATGATACATAACCGATAAGTTCAGCCACATGCGTCTAATTCAGATAATACTTTGTGGTCCACACTGTGTAAGGTAGTTTTGGAATGTGTATGTTTTGTCAGAGAGCACCTTTTTATGTTTTAAAACAAAATTGAATCAACATATTTCGATCACTTGTAAGAGGTATATTAAGTGTTAACTGTGATATGCATTCATAATTACATAATGACAAGTATCATCTAAAAAGTTGATGCTAACAATTATAATTAGAAGACTCATTGAATTTTCCACACTTAAACTAATGTTACAGCGCCACTTGAATCATTTAGATATACTTGGGCAAACATTTGCTTTTATTATATGTCTATGTCTTGGAATAATGTATATATCTCTGCTCTAGATATTGCTATTGTTTGTAATGTATACTTTGTTCTCTTGTAAAACTTCACAAAATTTCACAATCATCATTCACATGACCAGGTGAACTTAGGCGCAATTACTGTATCCTTATATAGATAAGTTGTCACATCGGATGTATATTAAATTAGTAATAGTCATTTATAAATTGTTTCAACTAGATTTTAAATTTATTGCATGATGTACGGTGATAAATTCCTAACGTAAATTTTGTGCGAAACTGATAATACATGAGTATGGTACTTCGACACACAGGGGTCTGGATAACTTTTATATATGTTAATTTATGATAGGCAGAGTATATATTAACTGAATATATGGGAAAACTTTTTTCCAAATCCCCGTGATGTTTCTGAAATATCTAATTGAATGTAAAAGGCGTCGACCCATTCACCAATTTATTTATACGTCGAATTGTATTACTGTTTTATGCAAATACGAAATTACAATTACTATGTATTAGAGACTCATACTCATTGACCATTATTAAAATGTATTTATTACAGCCTAACATTTGTCCTCAAATTTTTCATGAAATCTGCAAATGTATAGTGAAAATGTGACATGTTTCCATGACAACCGTGCCACCTTTGGTGTCCAATTTGGGTCCAATTAAGTCATATTCTCACATAAATCATACATCCAGCCGATTACAACGTCATATAAAATGTCCCGGTGTCCAATACTGTATCATGTCCAAGTTATATCCCAATTCCAAAAATCAACCTTTTTTCAATAAAATCGCCATATTTGACCCAAAAAGCGATGGAAAATGGTAGAACATTATGTATGTGTTCAATCATTGTGTCAGTATGACCTTCCCATCCCCTTGACATGGTGAATTATCAGATAATCACTTTAATTACTTTGAATAAATTAAAATAAATGTCACATTACTCCTAAAATCCAATACATGTATGTTTCAAATGACTCTGAAATGGTTTTCTTGTGATTAATATATATTTCCGGTATAAACCGTTTCCATGGTAACCACACCAGTGTTGGGTTACAAATCAGGTTGGAACATAAAGTACACATCCTCCCGATTACAATGACATATAAATTGTCCATGTTTATGGCATATATACCGAGTTATACTGCGATTCCAAAAATCGACCTTTTTTCAATAAAATCGCCATATTTTACCCCAAAATTGGTGGTAAATGGTAGAAAATTATGTATATGTGTTCAATTATTATGTCAGTATGGTCTTCCGAACCCCTTGGCATTGCGAATTATCTGATACTACTTTGACTAATGCCACCAAATATACGTCTTACTCTTAAAACCCAATACAGGTATGTTTCAAATGTATTCAGATGTGTTTTTCATGGGATTTTATTTATATTTCACGTACAAGCCGTTTCCATGGCAACCGCAAACTTTTGGGTTCTAAATCAGATTGGAACTCAAAGTACACATCCTCCCGATTACAACGACATATGCACTGCCCCTGTGGCAGACATATGTGGCCTGATATACTGCGATTCCAAAAATCACCCATTTTTGCATAAAATCACCTGGTTTGACCCAAAAATTGTCAAAACTGTCAGTATATTGGATCCGGAGGTCACATGACCATACAGTGTGTTAACCGTTACCCTTTTGGTGATAATACCTTGATTTCCGATATTAAAGACTACCAAGACTCCAAAAATACTCATTCTGAACCATATCGTATTTATTCATACGGTACCTTCTACGGATTGCAAACCATTTTTCAGAGACCGTTTCCATGGCAACCGCACCACTTTCAGATTCCACAGCAGGCCCCATCGAATAGCATACATCCTCAGGTTTCCAACGACACCAAATTTATCCTTAAGTACCATAGGCCCATTTATCCGAAAAAAATGGGTCTCTGCCGCTCACCTATTATAGATAGTTACTCTGCTTATATGTTATATATGTATTTATAATAGCCAGGTTAGTCAACGACTGCTCGGCAAAAAAATTAACTCCTTCCCAAGTTGAGCTACAGTGTCATTGACACTTTCATTTACATATAGCTGGAAATATCTCTCATAGTGTGAGGGTAAATAGTTGTTATAGTACTTTAGTATATGCCAAGTCATCAACTAGTAGTATTTTTTTTATCAGATAAAACGGATATCCGTCTAGTGAGATATCGATATCTCACTCGAATAGCCGCGCTAAAATAAAAAGTGATTGGGTACTAGATGAGTTAACATCGCTTCGCAACATTGAACTAGAATTACTGTTCAGGTGTTAGCCCCTTTATCCCTCAACCAATCTGTCTGAAAATGGAACTATGTTGATATGCACAAACTCATTATTCAATGGAATAACGGGTATACGCTCATTATGGACTAATTTCAGAATGGACTGTTTTCGTGTTCCATTTACGTTCATGTAATTTAGATTCAAATAACGCCAATATGGACGTATTTGGGTTTTTGAAATACGTTCAATATGAACCTATTTTCATGGGGATATGTTGGCAGTTCAGCCGATTCTCTCGAACGCAGTTAACTCAATCATAACGAAGATATTAGGTTGCAGGTTATGCAAATGACTTGTAATCGATGTGATGTATCCAAATACAGAGGGGCACAATTTGACCGACCTCCACCCCAGTTCAGCAGTTCAAAATCCAGTTCAGCAGTTCATCCGGCTCAGTTCAGCAGTTCATCCCAAACGCAGTTTACCTGGATTACAACGACAGTCGCGTGAGTAGGCTATGCCCGAATTGTAATCAATTGGTAGTCACATTAATATTTGAGAGAGTTGCTCGATCTTTTTTTTATCAAGGACAAGTTTATTTATTTCAGTTTTACATTTCTCGAAGCTTCTTTCCGAAGGGTGTCGGGAAGGAAGTTTTTCACGTCACTAGCTTTCCGATATGCAACATGCCATAGCTTAATATCATCTCCACTAACGCCCATGTGAGGTCCCACTAATATAAATATGGTGATTTTGCAGTTATAATATGTTTTAAACTCTTACAAATGTCAAATATGGGCACAAAAGGTCTTTAGATAAAACTATTACATGAGGTAGTAAAAAACGGGTTTTTGCCTCTTGGACCAATCCCCCTCCTCATGAGAGAAGACTTAATTTTTCTTGGTTAAAGGCACGTGAGGCCTTAGTTGTCGAAAATATTCATATTTGTTCCAATCACCGTAAACAGAAAAACATTAAAATGCATAATTTCGTTCATATATACCATGACTATCGCGTAAACAGCATGTTATCATAAAGACCTACTATATTTTACCTAAGCAAGAGCCTGATTGTGTTACAGAAGACAGCACAATGCTACTGGCTAATCACACACAAATGGCATAAACGCTCTTTATGTGTTCCATATCAGGAATTCACAAACAAAGAACGCTCTTTATGTTTACCATCATAATATAAACAAACACCAGAAAAGTTACTTTTTATGCTTCTGTTTACATAACAATGGTCAAACAAATGACAATAACATACTGTTTATGCGATATTTCTTATTTGTATACGGACAAAGTCTGTCTACATTTTGATGTTCTTTCTGTTTGTGGCGGTTTTTGACGGGTGGAAATATTTGTACAGGATACCCACCGCCAAGGCCAACCGTACCTTTAATGAAATTTAATTATTATTTTCAATTAGAAAGGCAACGACTCATAAATATTTTCAATATTTGATAATGTTCATGTCATTGTGCTGATATGAGTTCTGGGTCATGGGTTCATATCCAAGCTGAAGTTGATCACCATATCTCTTAACATTGTGGCCTAATTCCAGTTGATTGATCCCTGTTTCAGTGGACCACTCTGCGTATCAACATTTGTTTGCATTGGTCTGGAATATTTGTGACTGCTTTATTCTTCATTATAATATATGGGGATATGATGCTTTATTATATGCTAAGCTATCAAATGGTTGTATTTTTGCATCAGATAAGAACCATAATCCGTCTAGTGAGATATCGATATCTCACTCGTATCCATCCGCGTTAAAATTAAAAGTGATTCGGTACTAGATGAGTTAACATCGCTTCGCCACATTGGACTAGAGTTACTTCAACATGTAATATGTGATCAATTCAATGTTTTTGTTAAACATGCCGTGATGTTCGCCCCTTTATCCCTTAACCAATGTCTGACAAATGGAATTATTTTTACCTTTTTACCATTCCTTTATGTTGAGCAATGGGCCAACTTAACGGAGCATATAATAAACAGAACATCTACACTTGGATTTGGTAATTATCTCATTCGTGATGACAAAAAATGAAATTTCAATTGTTTTGTCATTACTCATGAGATAACTCCCATATCCAACCAAAAAGTGAAGATACATACTCTATATATTATGCAATTAAAAAATCTAACTCAAGATTATGATACAAATGAAGCCTCCTCTCATAGAACCAAGACAATAAGCTATTTGGTGATTGTAGTGTTGTGTGAAATTATTAATTATTCTATCAGTTATTGGTACCGAAAGCTACAAAATAGAAACTTATATTTTCAACCTCTCAAATGTATTAAAATCCATTGTTCTATCGTCTCTTAACAAGAGCATCGCTATGGCGTGGCAAATTACGCCCTTTAGCCATTTCGAATTGTACTATCGCAAAATAAGATAATAAGAAAATCTGATATACCCCTAATTTCAATGCTAAAATGTGGTCAAATTCTAAGTCGAAAAATGGCCATAACTCATGTAAAAATAATTAGACAAAACCTATATTCAAACGTGGCCTGTAGTTTCAGCTGGGAAATACAAATACCAGCTTTGGTTCAGCTCAAATAATCAAAACTGGAGTTATCGGCCGGAAACCAAAATGTTATGAAATTGGTCAAATTCTAAGTTGAAAAAGGGCCGTAACTCATGTAAAAAATAACTGGACGGAACCCATATTCGAACTTGGTCTGTATCTTTAGCTGTGAAATACACATACCAACTTTGGTTCAGATCAAATAATCCAAACTGGAGTTATCGGTCGGAAACCAAAAATGTTAACAAACGGTCAAATTCTAAGTCGAAAAAGGGCCGTAACTCATGTAAAAATAATTGGACGGAACCCATATTCGAACTTGGCCTGTATCTTTAGCTGGGAAATACACATACCAACTTTGGTTCAGATCAAATAATCCAAACTGGAGTTATCGATCGTAAACAAAAAATGTTAACGGACGGACGTACTCATGAGAGGGTACTTGCGGGGAGATCGACTTGTGAGTTGCAATAATTGCAATAATGTACAAATGGTACATCTGAGTTGCTATTTAGTTGTCCATGATTTTGACATGGGGTGAAATGTCCATAAAGGTGGGGTGAAATGTCCACCCATGAGATGGAACTTCTGGGGATATCGAGTTGTGAGTTGCAATAATGTACAAATGGTACTTCTGAGGTGCTATTTATTTGTCCATGATTTTGTCATGGGGTGAAATGTCCATTAATGTGGGGTGAAATGTCCACCCATGATAGGATACTTCTAGGGATATCGACTTGTGAGTTGCAATAATGTACAAATGGTATTTCTGAGATGCTATTCATTTGTCCATGATTTTGACATGGTGTGAAATGTCCATGACGGAAGGTGGGCTGAAACATTATATGACAGAACATGCTTTAACATGTGCAGTAAAATATCTTATACCTTTCAACATTAAAGGCACGGGCGGCGTTCGTTGCAGACATATTCATATTTGTTCAAATCGCCATCAACAGAAGGAATATTAAAATATATATAGTTTTGTTCATATGCCAAACATAATCAGCCCGTAAATAGTATATTGTCGTCATGGTGTACGTAAAGAGGAGCCTGCTCGTGTTACAGAAGTTTTGCTTCTGTTTACATAACACATCGCAATTCTATTGGTTTAATTGCACAAACATTATATAAACGCTCTTTATTATTGCCACATCAGGAAAACGGTAACAATAACACTCTTTATGTTTACCATACTCGGATATAAACAAAAGCCAGAAAATGTAACGTTTTTTTGCTTTTGTTTACATAACAAAGGAAACAAATTGACAATAACATACTGTTTATGCCATATTTCTGATTGGTATAAGAACAAAGTCTGTCTATATTTTACTATTCTTTCTGTTTATGGCGGTTTTTGACGGAGGTGAATATTTTAACAGCATACCCATCGCCAACGCCGCCCGTATCTTTAATCTAATATATATTTTGGGACTTCTGTCTGTTTGTGTGTTAGCTATGGCACAGCTGGCTAGCATCACCAAATTCACCCTCTGGGAACCTCAATCTGCAAAAAATATTGTTGTTATTTACCTGCTATGAGGCCCCCAATGGGTGCAATGTTTTAACATCACAAAGATCACTTCAAACATCACCAATGTCAAGTACTTAGTGTCATTTTAAAGATCTTTTTCTTCAATACATCCTTCTTTCTTTTCCAGATCACCCCAGTAGATTTTATGCTTTTCTCTATAGCTTTAACACAATGACGTGGCATTGATAGAGTTTTAATCTCAAAGAAAGCCTTAGCATGTTGTTTTATTCCTTCCTTCTCTTCTATTGACAAAGTTGTTTCTTCACTGGTTGTGACGGACGTTTCTTAGTTTTCCCTTGATTGCTAGAATTAGGAAGGATTCCGCAGCTTCGTCCAGGGCTTGAACAATTACGTCAGGTGCTGTCATGTCTTCCCCATCTAGGGTGTCAATTGTTCTGAGAATTTCTTCAGACTCATTGTTTAAATTTGACCCCTCTGCCCTTTTTTCAAACACCATATCTGCGAGAATTTAAAAACAGAAAAGGTCAAAACGTGGCCATTTTGACACATGTCTACCAGTACATCAGATTTATTACATTTTCAGAAGTTTTGAAACGGCAATATTAATGATTACTATTTTATATTCATTTCTTTACTGATACACCATGTTAAGATTAAAACACTTCTTTAATTGGAATAGGAGTATCCCAATATAAAAATGGGTTATTATGATAACAGAGTTTTTCTTTCAAATATGTGGCCAATTCAACACACATTTCATGGATAACATAACCCGCTATTATGAAGCGACAACATGCCATATTGTCCATACTTGTGTGTTGAAGCAACAACACAGAGATCTAGCCAAATCAACCCACACATCATGGACGATATACGTGTAACCAACTAATATGAAGTCACAATTTTTTTTACTATCCAATTTCGTTCAAATCATCCGGCCAATGACAATCAATCTCACAATATTTTTACTTGCCCAACTGGTATATCTATACTATATAGTAACATTATTAATTACTTTATTATATATATTATTATTTTTAACAGTGATTACTATGGTCTGCGCGAAAACATGAACGTGGATTTACCTCAATTTTTATTTTGGTACCTGTTGATATCTGACACTTGGATGCCATGATCAGGGCTCATCCTCTTTTCAGTGAAATTTTAAGGAGAGAAGTAGGTGTTTAAGGATGATTTTCTATCACAAGGTGAATACTAGTTGTGATGAATATTATTCAAAACCGAAAACCTGTTGACTGTTGTTCTGAAAATGCCAACCAACTTCAAACGGGAATTATTAAATGACAGAGTAAACAACTGAGCTATGTAAACAGTTCAAAATGCTCTGTGCTATCTATACTACTAGTATATGTTGGTTTTCGCAATTTTGTTCCACAAATCAGTTTAAACCATATATTCGAATAAAAATTGTAATTTGTACTTACAATCGCATCATGCGCGGAAAACATCGAGTTCGCGAGCTCTGGACTCTCACAATCGAACTTCCGCTTAAAAATACGTCACCGCCTAAAACGCGAGACAATACTATTGAGAGAATAAACATATTTTAAGAAGCTCGATTGTCACCATTCCCCGGCCTCTTGGCAATATAGGTTAAACTTTCTTTGACAACTTTCACGCAAAAATGATTAGCATTCAAGCGATCGGCTAATGAGGTAAATAACATCGATGTTAAGGTCAACCCACAAGTACACTCAAGCCGAGTCAAGGACCGGACCTGAATCGTTCTAGAATAGATGTCAATGAAACTCGGTAAATAAGTAAATATGGCAGTTTACTTTGAAGCGCGGTTAAAAATTAATATATTATTATACATATAGCAGAATAAATCCCTTTATCAAAATGGAAATGCAATGTCTACCAAGAAAACTTACCTTCAGCAGCAGTGTGAATCTGATTGTCGAAAATGGCCGCCAACAAGAAGGGGACTGGACTCCTCGCCGGAAGTAAATTTCGCCAACTTTGTGCAGGCGCGTGGGTGTATACGTGATATTCACATCTTACGGAAATACTCGTATTAATAAAACAGAAGAACTTTATGATCTCGTCCGTGAAAATGTTGTCCGTCCATCTGTCCGAAATCTGCGGGTTGAACTTTCAAACTTATACTTTTTTGTGGATAAAATAACCTTTCTTGTAGGTTGAGATGGGTTACTTGTGAGTTGCAACTCACAAGTCGCAAAAAAAACCCACAAGTCTTTCCTGAACTCATGAGTCAACCCATAAGTACCCTCTCATGAGAGCGGACGGACGGACAGACGGACGGACGGATAACATAATACAACCTTTTTTCAAAAAGGGCGTATAAAAATTGCTGATTCTTTATACAATGAAGATATTTGAAATTCAAGAATTTTCATCAGATAGATCCAGAGAAATTCTTTTTTTTAAATCTCGTGCCATTTTTGGCTGGATTTAAGCAAAACTTGCGTCTCACAATTTAAAAACACTAGTATAATAATGATAAATAATTTTTATATAGCGCTTTATCCCAGATGGCCCAGAGCGCTTACATTCCTACTAGTACCCTGCCCTCTATCACACGTGACATACACACATCTATACACACCACATACCTATATACACATACATCAAAATAATTAAACAACATCGGAGATAACTTTCCCACAGTGAGCACAGAATAATTCACTCTTTAACAAAGATTTGAATTCGGTCAGAGAGTTTGCAAATCTTGAGTCGTGTCTCAGTGAGTTCCAAACATTTGGCGCAAACGGATCAAATGCTCTATCGCCATAATTTTTTTTGATGGAATATCCATTAGAGCTTGTGCCTTTGGCCTTAGATTCATAGGTGGAACATACATACTAAAAGTTTATCAAAATATTGAGGCAATACAGGGAGAATGCTTGAACTAGATTCTGATTTTTTTATAACAGAATGACGCACATTTGTAGTCTATACGTGCACGAATTGGAAGGTAGTGTAGTTCTTGTAGCAATGGTGTTACATGTGAAAATTTTGGTTTGCGGGAAACAATCCTTGCAGCAACATTAATTACTCTTTGCAATTTATCCATATGTTCAGTTGTGATATCGGCGAGAATGGCATTACAATAGTCTTAGTTTTGAAAATACAAATGAAGAAACAAGTGTCTGTGAGGGATGTCAGTGTTAAATATGACCGTAACTGCGAGATGCGACGAAGCTCCATAAACATGGATTTGCACATTGAATTGACCTGTAAGTTCATGGATAGTGTGTTATCCAAAACAACACCTAGAATTTTGACAGACGGTGATAACTGAATATCTGAATCGCCTATTTTAATATGGTGAACGTTAGTGTGTTTAATGCGGTAATCGGTTCCACATAACATCAACTGAGTTTGTTTCTTCATTTAACTTAAGTTTATTAATTTCCATCCACGATTTTACATCAGTTAAACAGTCCTGTATTTGTTTCAAGTTTTCGATTATGTCACAAGGCGGGAAAGAAAGGTACATTTGAATATCGTCAGCATACATGTGGTAACGAACACCATTGGATCTAATTACACCACCGAGCGGCTTGACGTACATCAAATATAAAAACAGGTCCTAAAACTTATCCTTGCAGGACTCCGAAGTGAAGCAATTTAGGTTCCGAGAACGTGTCGCCAATCTGTACTGTTTGTATACGATCAGTCAGATATGATTGGAATTAATCGATAACAGTTTCCGATAAACCAAATGTGGAAGAGAGCCACTTAATAAGGATGGAATGATCGATTGTGTCGAACGCGGCGGACAAATCCAGACAGGCAACAATTGTTACAAGGCCTTCATCTGCTGCATTGAGGAGATCACTAGTGATGCATATTAAGGCCGTTTCTGTGCTATGATTCTTTCTGTATGCAGACTGGAATGGCTCATTGAGTTTGTTGTTATCCAAGTGATCACGAAGTTGATACAACACGACACGTTCTAACATTTTAGAGATGAATTGACCGGATGTAAGATGTGATACCGTATGCACCATGGAATCAACCAGGAACCATATGTGTCGTGACGTAATCATGGACATAAACTATGTTGTATATAAATTTGTTGGAATAGTAAGTTCATTCAATTCGAATCTGTGGACGATTTAATGCGATGTACAATAAATATACACACACGAGCCTATAGCTAATCGGGTTAATGTGGGGTGTAATACTTCCAATGTTACCTGGCGTATATAAGGTTAATCTGGAAGTCAATACCCTACCATTAGGTCCATAAATTATGCGTGGGAAACTATTGTATTAAATCTTAACCTGTTTGGACAGGCCAGTACGTGTACGGATAAGATTGGTACACGTGGTTGGGTGTGGCTTTCAGATTTCCATATATACTATTTCAGCCGAGGATTGAAAGACTGGGCTCACTCTTGTTTCTGAACGCACACTTGATACTAACGTGCAGCGTGAGATGTTGTTGTATTATTCTCCGTGGCCGCCTGATGTGACTTTGTAAATATTTGTAATAATAAATCTCATCAACGTGTTCTAAGAATTGCCAACTTAATGCTAAGAACCTGGGACCAGCCCGAGAGTGGTACAGGTCGACGTGGTGCCGTGAGCTAGACATTTCTTGGAATTCTTAGAGATAGATGCCAGGTGGTCACGGGGAAATAGGAAGGAATACAAGGTATGAGACAATTTTGCATTTATTTGGGTTGGTTCACAACTCTTTATAGGTAGATTTAACTATAGTTTAAAATGGTTCCATCAATTTTCCCATATAAGGTATTCTTAGAAACTACTGTTGTACCAGTATGGTTATTTCGAGTTGTTGTTGTTTCATTAATCGTTGCGTCGATTTGAAATAAAGAGTGGTTTTTATTTTCGAAGTATTATTAGTTAATTGTTGCTGGTCTAAATTTTTGTCCAAATTGGCCGTAATTATTAAAATTGAAAAATGTTATCAGCTAGATGAAATGAATCACTGGGATAATGTGTCCAGAATTGGATGAGATTGGTTTGACAATCTGCGCGAGAATGGCTACCAGTAAATTATTAAATTATGCAGGGAATTATGTTCAGGGAATTCACAGTTATAGTTTAAATTGTTTCGTCAATTTTTCTATATTAGGTATGCTTGGAAATTACGGTTGTATCAGCGTTTTCTATGTCAAATTGTTGTTTCAAAAATCGTTGCGTCAATTTGAAATAAAGATTGTTTGTTTTCGAGGTATTATTAGTTACATGTACGCTGGTCTAAATTATTACACCTAATGCAGGTTATATAGGTATTAAAATTACTGTTGAGTTTAGGATGTTGTCAAGTTAATCAATATGAGTTTAGTGAGTTCTGGTTTTGAACGAATTGTGGGTTCAATTGTTGTTAAGGCTGTTATGTCGGTCAATTGAGCGTATAATATTAGTTTTATTGTGCTCAGATTATCCATTTGAAAACATTAGTTATTTTATGACAGTTTGTCAAGAGACTGGTTGCGTCCAGCGAGATATATCTTTAAATAAAAGAAATTAGTTGAAGTAATTCGGTAAATTTTAAATTAGAGACATGATAGTCACTTGAAGTTTGAAGTATGGTTTAGGAAGGTTCCATTTAGCCAAATGGTTCCAATGTTTTGCAAAAATATCTACACTGATGGTTAGTGATATTTTGTTAGGACACACCCAGATTGGGTTAAAATGTCGATTTTAAAAATAGATAGATCACTGTACATGTATCGCCATTGTATGTAGGCGTTATCGAAATGGTTTTAATGTGTTCAAGTTTCGAACAAACCAAAGTTGATCAGAGTTGACAAGTCGGAAAGTCAGAAATGTAACTGAATAATCAATTATGTTGTGCCCATACAAGAAAAGAATGGCTAGAAAATTGATTATGCCATAAATACATCTATTACGTGTATTCTGAGAGTGTCTGTAAGTGTTAATCAGACTAACATGCTTTCCAGTATGTCTAAATGTTTGTGGACGGCACCGAGTACACATAATCATATACATGTAGAATATAAAAGAAGAACTTACTTTTTAAGGAGTTGTCGGAGAAAATAACATGAATTTATCCAGATAATCCTATTAATTCCATGAAAATTGTACTGAATAAAGACACAATTTTTCATGAAAATTGTCCTGAATAAAGACACAGTTTGAACCATAGCTATGTTGAAAACATTATCATTGAGAAATATATCCGTCCAACATAAAAGTCACAACTGGCTGCTTATCCCATCAAACTCAAATGACAAAATAAGGCAATTACTAAGATACATACAAATTGTTTGGTCAAAATTCCTGAATGATATATCGAGACCCTCGTTTAGCCAACACATGGCCTTAGGGTATTAATTATGCAAACTGGTCAAAACTTTCCATGGGACAATAAGCAGTTTTTCATTAACCGCACTGGAGATGATACAAGGCTAAGTCAATTATATTGCAACCGAGTGGAGTCGCTCAGGCGAACAATTTAAATGAATGTCCACGAGTGTTATGGAGGTAATTGAAAATTTGACTGCTTGGTAAAATTTCATACATATCACATATAAATTAAGTTTCCTTCACCATATCGAGAATTCATATTTTACGAGGAACATGGGACATGTGAATGAAGACTAGCTTATGCATTCCGTTTAAGAGTTGTCTGAGGTCATGAAAATATAAGTTAGTCGTTGTCTGATGATTTTAAGTTAAAGGGACATATGAGAATGAACTGGAAATACGCTTAAAGAGATAGCTGATGTCAGGAAATTAAAGTTTGTATAGTTAACTATTGAATTGTTTTAAAGGGAAATATCATGATAATAAGGAAAAGTAGGTTGTATTAAAAACCCATATATAATTAGCTATGAGTATGTGAACCAATAAGCCAAGCAAATTGTCTCATGAGTTGTACATTTTATTCCGTTTCACAAGGAATATATATATATATATATAATCGATGGCATTTATATAAAATGTCCTTGGTGTGGGAGTTGTTAATGTTTATGATAGTTGTTGGAATTACTAGCTGACAAGCTATAGATTACTCGACGGGTATGCCCAAATACAGGGCCCGTGATATTTAATTTGGCGTTCCAGGTTTATGGAATCGTGCTTTGACACAAACGACGAGATTTTGACACTTCGGCGCTAATGATGTTGTAAAATTTTATGTTATAGAGCATTAAGGTACATGCTGGTATATATGGAGATGTTTAGTTTGGCATTCCAAGTTAATGGATAGCGATTTGACGTGACAGGCGTGATTTTTCACGCCGTGCCAAGGAATTTCTAAAATCTCAGTTTATAGAGCATTTGTACAAGAGCATTTGTACCATGCTGGTATTGTAGGGCCTTTGAGCCAAATTAAAAGGTTAGTCGGTTATATGGGCATTTCTGTGCAATGAAACGTGTTCTACACGTATAGCGTGATTTTCACACGCTAATGCCAACCAGACTTAATTGATATTAGTTTCTAAACACAACGTATGAAGTCCTTTCCACTAGACAGTTCTATGTTGACCCTTTAGTTATGCCCAAATTCAAGATCGAGTTGAACTTTATTCATCTTTCGTATCGACACAAGGCAAATATAACCCTCCACAGGAAGTCAAATTCTGGATATTAAACCATATTGATCCTTTGTCAAATGTCGCCCGCATTCAAGGTCAAATTGGAATTCATTCCAATTTTCGTACCGACACAAGGCGATTATTTGAACATAGCCATGACGATGAGATCGATCGACGTCCTCCATCGCTGGATCTGGATCCACTTGGTATTCGGAATGGAGCCAGGACGAACGGAGTTAATAGGGAGGCCACTATTAACTCCCAACACGGAATCAGAAGCTAATATTCCAGGATTATGACATTCCTCTGTTCGGAACAATTCCTGCTATCGACGATTCGGAGTATGACATTCCTGTGTTAAAAACTTATGTTTTATTGTGTTACATGTATATTCCAAATGGGATAGTTTGGAGCTCCCGTCACGGAATTATCAAGTTTTTTGTCTTAGGACAAAAATCTTGAAAAAGGTGATGAGAGTTATGTAATACTTCCAATGTTACCTGGCGTATATAAGGTTAATCTGGAAGTCAATACCCTACCATTAGGTCCATAAATTATGCGTGGGAAACTGACCCGAAATTGAATAGCCTGCGCTATTCCGTTGCGAGTAAGTGATTTCCTATAAAGATTGTATTAAATCTTAACCTGTTTGGACAGGCCAGTACGTGTACGGATAAGATTGGTACACGTGGTTGGGTGTGGCTTTCAGATTTCCATATATACTATTTCAGCCGGGGATTGAAAGACTGGGCTCACTCTTGTTTCTGAACGCACACTTGATACTAACGTGCAGCGTGAGATGTTGTTGTATTATTCTCCGTGGCCGCCTGATGTGACTTTGTAAATATTTGTAATAATAAATCTCATCAACGTGTTCTAAGAATTGCCAACTTAATGCTAAGAACCTGGGACCAGCCCGAGAGTGGTACAGAGGGAGGTCTGGAAAAACACTACATTACTCATTCTTTCATCTTTCAATCAAGCCCATATTTCCAGCGACTATCGACAACTAATTTCCCCACACTGAGTCTGGTATTTGTCTCTTTTTCAGACGGTCTATAGCCTTATATAACGGAGGACACATATGGTCAGTTGGACCGAAAAAGCTCTGCAGTCTACTGCACCATCATCGTCAATTCACAAAGCAGCGAGGTGGCATGGGATACCCTTTTCCACATTGAATCGGTACACCAAGAACGTCGACTCTAACCGAATCGGCCGCTGTCGTCCCGTGTTCACGGATGCAATAGATGGCGAGATGTTCATGTACGCGACTAAGATTAATTAGGTCTTCTAGGGTCTCACAAAAGTTGGTTTGAAGATAGTGACATTCCAGATCGCCAACATTAAAGAGATCCCCATCCCGTCAGGGACAATTGCGGCGGAAGATTCCTGGGTAGTTGAGTTTTTGAAGAGGCACCCACAACTTTCCATGCGTACACCGAGCCTACAAGTTTATTGTTCGAGTTGCTGACTTCACCCGTTGAACGTTTTTATGCGAGTTGTTTTCGAAAGAATAATTCAAACCTGAAGTCATCTATAATGTTGACGAGACTTCAGCAAATCACCCGCCAAATGTTATGTTAATAAAAGGGGAGAAACAGGTTGGCGTGATATCCAGCACCGAGAGAGGTGAGCTGGTCAAGGCGGTATGTTGTTGCTCTGAAACTGGAAGCTTCCTCCCATCCACACTTATTTTTCTACGCAAACGAACCAACGATAGACTTCTTGACAAATCACCACCTGTAACCATGGGTCTCTTCACAGAAACGCGGTGGATGAATCGACAACCATTCCTCCAGTGGATCCGCTTCTTTATATATAAAGTTAGACCAACCAGGTGGAACAAAGTACTTCTCATCCTTGATAACCACGACTCCCGTAGTAATTAGGATGTGTTGTAATTTGCAGCTGAACACAGGATATATGCATAATATTCGTCTCACCACACAGAACCCACAAACTGCAACAGCTCGACAGGACTGTATAATCCACTTCCAACATATCTTGAAAGAGCTACGGACACGTATCAGAAATATCACCCAGCCAGGAGAATCACAGTATAGGAAAGTCTTTGCCGAAGCTTGCACAGCGGCTTGAACAATAAATGAAAGTGTCAATGACACTGTAGCTCAACTTTGGAAGGAGTAATTTTTTGCTGAGCAATGAATAGAATGACGAATGAAGGAAAGTAAAACAAAATCACAGTAAAGGCTTGTATTGCGTAGATGAAATTATTTTCATTTCAAACATTTCACCAATAAATGTGGGCTGCAGTGTGTGCCGATGGATTAAAATTTTAAATCCAAAATGGCAGCTGGCAGCCATATTTTATAACGAATTTCTGAAATAATCGATGGCTCCCATCTAGATGTAACCCAGAATATCATTATGAAGTTTGCTGACGATCGGATGAGGGATGTCATCATGTGGCCTGTTGGATGTGCCGAAGGATTTAGTTATGCAATGAGTTAAATCCAAGATGGACGCTGGCAGCCATGTTTTTCAAAGAATTTCGAAAATGATGGATGGCTCCCATCTAGAGGTCACCCCGAAGATCCAAATAAAGTTTATTGATGATGAGATGAGAGGTGTAAACTGTAGGGTGTGCCAAATGATTTAACCATACAAAGAAAAATTGCCGGCGGCCATGTTTTTCATCGAAATTTTTTTTAATTCGATGACTCCCATCTAGAGATGACCCTAATCATGCCTGTAAATTTACAAAACATTTCTTTGATATATGCGGGCTGCAGGGTGTCGATGGATTCATATTTGAAAGCCAAGAGGGCTGCTGGCTGCCATGTTTTTAACGAATTTCAGAAATAATCGATGGCTTCCATCTAGAGGTCACCCCGAAGACCCATATGCAGTTTGCTGATGATCGGATGATGGATGTGGCCAGTAGGGTGTGTCGAATGATTCATATTTGAAAGCCAAGAGGGCTGCTGGTGGCCATGTTTTTTAACGAATTTAAGAAACAATCAATGGCTCCCATCTAGAGGTAAACCCGAAGATCCATATGAAGTTTGCTGATGATCGGGTGAGGGATGTGGCCTGTAGGATGTGCCGAAGGATTTAGTTATGCTAACGGTAAAATCCAAGATGGGTGGTCTTGTTTTTTTATCGATAATTGTTGAAATTCGATGGCTCAAATCTAGAGGTGATCCTAAAGAAGCCTGCACATTTTCCAAAATAATTCTGCTATAAATGCGGGCTGAAGGCTGTGCCGATGGATTCAAATTTGAAATTAAAAATTCATGCCGACGGCTATTTTTTAACGTATTTCGAAAAAAAATATATATGGCTCCCATCTAGAAGTCACCCCGAAGATCCATATGAAGTTTGGTGGTGATCAGATGAGAGCTGTGACATGTAGGGTGTGCCAAATGATTTAGTCATACAAAGAGTAAAATCCAAGATTGCGGCCATGTTTTTCATCGGGAATTGTTCAAATTCGATGGCTCCCATCTAGAGGTGACCCTAACCATGCCTGTAAATTTACAAAACATTTCTTCAATATATGCGGGCTGCAGGGTGTGTCGATGGATTCAAATTTGATATCCAAGATGGCTGCTAGCGGCCAAGTTTTTCACCCACTGACCGACGCGCGAAGCGCGTCCAGTGGGTGTACTATAATCGTAGGACTCATGCGTTTCTGCTGAATTGAACTAGTGCCTATGCGTTTCTGCTGAGCTGCACTGACGTTTGATCGCAAAATAAAATTATAATCATTATCAAAGCGCACGTTTGGATAACACCGCCATAAACTGTTTCATATTATGCTGTTGAGCTCATATCGTCAATAAAATTAGAGTTATAACTCATTAAACTAAGAATTACTGCTAACGTATTTCTACCAATTGGGTAACGAGATTCAGGTTGAGTTGGAACTTGAGAAATTTTTAATTTCAACCAATTGAAATGCCGCTGGAATTGGAAAGGGTTAAGGTTGTGGGGCAACGCAAATGACGTCATCGAAAACAAGGCGCCTCAAAGTGAGTCAAAAATCGTACTCAGTACATGTCTCGCTTCGTCTCGGAATCGTGATTTAAATTCATTCATTTTGACTGTTACTGTGTCCTAAGATATTAAAAACTTGTGGAATGTGCTTAGGAAGGATTGTTTTTATATCTAATAAGTGGGATTTACCTCCCAAAAAGGTGAGTTTCAGGCCTGCATTTGTTGTCAATCTGTATTATCTGATTCTGACAGCGCTCGTCTGCAACTGTAATTCACTAATTGGCAGAATTCGCGTGTTTGACTAAACGTTTTCTCCACTCGATTCTCTCAAACTGCACAATACTCGGTCAAATTCTTTCAATAATTCTATCTAAATACATCTTAGCTATTATTCGGATCAGATCTCCCCGTCGAGAAAGCGATATGTTGACCAAAACGACACTTGAGAAAGTTGTTTACATTTTGAGCGCACACTGCCTGCGTCACCACTGCAGTGGTCACAGTACACGCTCGATTTTTATCATGGAAACAAATCAATTTCTTCCATCTAAAAGATAATTACGTGCTGGACCCTGTCATTTTAGGAATATATAAGTATTCCACGCAGACATACCTCAGACTCAGCTTAAAATTTTGAAAAATAGCAGTTTTATCGACATAAATCGATTTGAATGGGAAAATCCCGTGTTAAAATTTATCATCGAAAAAAAATAATTTCTTCCATCTAAAAAATAATTACGTGCTGTACCCTGTCATTTTAGGAATATATAAGTATTCCACACAGACACACCAAGTTTCAGCTTAAAATTTTGAAAAATAAGAGTTTTATCGACATAAATCGATTTGAATAGCAAATCCCATGTTAAAATTTATCATCAAAAAAAATTAATTTCTTCCATCTAAAAAATAATTACGTGCTGTACCCTGTCATTTTAGGAATATATAAGTATTCCACACAGACACACCAAGTCTCAGCTTAAAATTTTGAAAAATAAGAGTTTTATCGACATAAATCGATTTGAATAGCAAATCCCATGTTAAAATTTATCATCGAAAAAAATTAATTTCTTTCATCTAAAAAATAATTACGTGCTGTACCCTGTCATTTTAGAAATATATAAGTATTCCACACAGACACACAAAGTTTCAGCTTAAAATTTTGAAAAATAAGAGTTTTATCGACATAAATCGATTTGAATAGCAAATCCCATGTTAAAATGTATCATCGAAAAAAATTAATTTCTTCCATCTAAAAAATTATTACGTGCTGGACCCTGTCATTTTAGGAATATATAAGTATTCCACACAGACACACCAAGTCTCAGCTTAAAATTTTGAAAAATAAGAGTTTTATCGACATAAATCGATTTGAATAGCAAATCCCATGTTAAAATTTATCATCGAAAAAAATTAATTTCTTCCCTCTAAAAAATAATTACGTGCTGTACCCTGTCATTTTAGGAATATATAAGTATTCCACACAGACACACCAAGTTTCAGCTTAAAATTTTGAAAAATAAGAATTTTATCGACATAAATCAATTTTAATGGCAGATCCCATGTTAAATAAATTTTAGGGCCCTGCGAATGTTTTCTGAGCTGTTCCATATTGGCCACCAGAGTCCATATTTGACAGGTTCTACCTGATAATTGTGCAACAGTACAGTCGCGTTACTTTATACGTCAACATTGGTCATTATCACCTGACAAATTTATTTCGGTCTATCGTATCAACCGCCTGACTAAGTGTCAACATTGGTCTTTATCGCTCCACTAATTTTTATCGTCTCATCGGTATGAATTCCATATCCAATTATCCACATATAACCAACCGAACCTCTAATCCCGGTCCATTTTTTTTTTCATCGCTATAGTCAAGTTACATAATACTACAGTACAGTCGCGATGCATCACATGGCAACATTGATCGCTATCGCTCTACTAATTTATGTCAGTTCATCGTTCCCCTTTTTCTACGAGTCTATTTAACCAACCCAAGATCTAATCCCGGCCTAAATTATTATTTTTATTTTCATCCGTATACCGTAGTTGTGTTACATACATATTTTTATCTTACAATTTAGCTATATTTCATCAAATACACGCGAAAACGCCTAGGCGGTTTCCGATCTTGTATCCTGGATGGCAACAAGGATATCTTCGACGTCAACAGCTGGTGCACGTGCGTTTCGACAACTGGCTTGTTTTCAAAACAAAACGTTTAAATAACCTACTAAATGTCGTAAAATAATATACTCGTGTGCTACGAATGTAAAATAATCAATAATTAGTTCAATAAAGTTGACAAAATGTGGAGACAGGGCCCAAAAAACTCAAAATAACCACCCAAAAATGTTTGGAAATCGAAAAAGTAACGAAGTTTAAACATTGTTAACAGCGCGCACGAATACGGACTATTTTGACAATTTCTATTTTAGCGAAGTAGGGAATTCCCCGTAATTCAGTACGGTCTTGATCAAAAGCTACTGAGCGCATTTTTTATTCGATAAAATACAGAATGGAAAATCAAATTAATTTTATCTTATGTTAAGGATATAAAACACAATACTTACGAAAAGTCCGTGATTTAGTGCATTTCCTCTAAATGAAGTTTAATGGGTTATTTTAGTGCGAGTCAGAAATCGATTGTCGAAGTGTCGGAAAGTTCAAAATTCACCAAAACTCTGAATGGACAGTCATCTCCGGCAATGCCTCTCGCCAACACTATCACTATCCAAGGAGATTGCACCATAAAATAATACAAATATCCTGTTAAAAGTGACAATTATGTCGAACATATGAAACGAAAATATCGTCGCCTCTTCATTGAATCGGATTCCAGCCAAAGTGAATTTGAATAGTGACGTGAATTTCTCAGAATTTGACTTATCACAACATCGCGTGCTGAGAATATTGTGTACGTTGTGTGTTGCGCGTAATAAAATAGTTCCTGTTTTAAATTGAGTTTTATTGCATTTTTATGGTACGAATTGTAAGATAAATTGGTTATCATCACCCTGTGTGTTTCCGAGATCCGTATTCAAGTCTCGCTGCCTTCTCTGGGCTGTCTATCGACTCGTCCTACGGACTCGTCGATAGACTGCCCAGAGAAGGCAGCTCGACTTGAATACGGATCTCAGAAACACACATGGTGGTGATAACCTATATTTATCATTTGATTCCAATTTGCATTGTACCATTATAGAAGTCCATAAATGACTATTCTGGCACTATATAGAGATAACTAAGATTATGACACCCCCCCCCCATTTTATAGCCTTGTTGCAACAGTAGAGTTGAGATGCATGATATGTCAACATTGGTCGTTATCGCTCTACAAATTTATATCGGTTCAACCCTTAGTTCCCTGTATCGCCCACTCCTCCCTCAATTTATTTTTTCATTTGTATTATAGTCTCGTTACGTACATATTTTATCTCTTGTAACTTTTGCTTCAACATGCCGAGTTCTGCTGCAGACGATACAAAACTGACAACATTTCGAAATGTAAGCAGGCTTCAAACTCATCTTATCCAAGAAACTTGTGTATAAGGTGTACTCGCATTTGTTGCGTTAAAAACCAAAGGTCCCAAGTCAAGGTCCAAAATCCCCAACACACTGATGTGAGGTTTAATGATAACTCACATCTACATAACCTAACCAATATAAGGATGTGAGGTGTAATGATAACTCCATCCACATACAGTAATGTCCAAAGTAATTGACCATTTAACCACAGCAGAATTATGGGTAATTTTTCAGGATTTTAAATCCTGAAAAATTACCAATATTTCT
Source organism: Siphonodentalium dalli (assembly GCA_032622095.1). Taxonomy (NCBI): domain Eukaryota; kingdom Metazoa; phylum Mollusca; class Scaphopoda; order Gadilida; family Siphonodentaliidae; genus Siphonodentalium; species Siphonodentalium dalli. The sequence continues at coordinate 176,850,836 of CP136065.1, read as the reverse complement.
GCTGTGGTTAAGTGGTCAATTACTTTGGGCATTACTGTAACCAATATAAGGATGTGAGGTTTAATGATAACTCTATCCACATAATCAATATACGGGTGTGATGTTTAATGATAACGCCATCCACATAACTAATAACTATGTGTGAAAATTAAATAAAAAAATTAAATTCCACGATGGCGTCCAATATGGACTATCTAATTCTGCTCCAAAAACATGTATATTCAATATATGGATGTTTATTGGATGGGGGGAGGGGAACCGATTATTTCAATGATATATTAATTCACTGGGATCCAAAACCCGGCCTACGGGAGCGCGCTTCGCGCACGACTGTATCTTAAGCATATGTGCATGTTTAGTAAGCCAACAATTGGAATCCCAACAGAGAAGACTGGCGTAGGTCCCTTGCGCATAGACATCGTTGATGATCTCTATGGGAAACCAACTTGACATTTAATAGACAATTTCGATGAACTGCAATAACTTAAGGAATCTCTAATTGAGCTCAAGCCCAATAAGAATATTCCTTCAGTTATTGTGCTTAAACGCAGTTAGAGATACCTTATTGCGCTTAAGCACAATGTGACATTCCTGTGCAATAAGGAATATTCTTATTGTGCTAAAGTGTAATAAGACATTCCTTATTACACGTAAGCGAAATTACATCAATATTGCACTTAAGCGCAATTAATATCTCTCTCATTAGATCACCCTTGTGCAAATAGTAGACTAATCCTATATTTGTTCCACCCATTGTACCATGGAGATGGACTACACCACCTGAATTATAGGGAGTTTATGTTCTATATATAATATATTCCTTATTAAGATATTCCTTATTGGGTTTTATTATATAAGCGCAATTTGTAAATTCCATTATTGCGCTTAAGCACAGTTAAATATATCCTTATTGCGCTTAATCACAATAGAGATTCCCTTATTGTGCTTAAGCGCAATTAGCTCTTCTTGCGATTAATTAAAAAAAAAGTTCTAATTGTATTGTAACTATTGTTTTGTCCTTTAATATTTCCCATACATCATGTACACATATATTATGCTAGAATGGTACTATTATTATTAATACCACTCGTAGTAGCTAATACCACCTTACTGTCAATATCCTATCATGGTTAGTTTCAAATCATAACGTTAATTGTTATTACTATGCGTGTACTGTACATGTACATCAGTCATCAATTAATAATATTTTGCTATTTTGCATGCGAAGTGGAAGACCCTCCAATAGCTTATCAATACCACTCGGGACAGTGGGTGTTTTTCCTCAATTAATTGAATTTCTTGTTAAAAGAATTTCAGAAATAATCGATGGCTCTCATCGAGAGGTCACCCCGAAAATCCATATGAAGTTTGGTGATGATCGGATGGGCGATGCGGCCTCTAGGGTGAACTCCGTGTTGACGGACGCACGACATGAGCTCAAACTTTACAAAGAAAAGTTGAGCTAAAAACGCCGTAAATAGATTCCGAGCATGTGGAATTTATCCAAATAATTATGATGCCTTCACCGACGCTGATATCTCAACACGCACCATAACAGATTGATTGAGAGTTTAACGTCATTTTAGTAGCTAGGCCATATCACGACAAAGAACAGAATCAGGTATAAAAAGATCGTAGCGAAGTAACTGTGTATATAAATCATACAGTGGATTAGATTAAAACAATGAGTTGGGTACAAATAAAAGCACCCAAGAGGAAATGTTTCGGCTTGGAGTCAGGAATATAAATTCAACAACAAACAAGAGTGCAAACATAATAAAAACAGCATAAAAGTAGCACAAGAAAACATAATTATCAGCAAATAAATAAAAATAATTTACCAAGGCTGCACATCGAAATATTTAAAGAAGTTTATATCATCAGATTTTGCATTGGCAAGGTATTTATAATATTTGATGCATCGCGCATGAACCTTTATAAAAAATGCGTCAATCTGACGGTCGGGTAGGTGAGACAGAATGTCATATTTCGCCCAACTTTTTGTCCATCAACTGTCTTTGAAAATCTGTAACTCCCTGTGGTGCCAACTCTGACTCTGAAGAATCAGCTATATTGCGAGCTCTCAACACAGCTCTGCTACTGTTAAATGTCTTGTGTGGAGTAATCAACACTGGTGTAAGAGCGTCAGATTGAATTTTTCTTGAACATTCAATCAGAAGAGAGAAACTTAGTGGGCCAGTCCTGATTGGCTTAACAGATTTTATTTGTCCGGCTATGCTTTGAAGTATTTTATCAATGACAAACAGAATGTCTCTTGGCATTCGGATCAAACCCATGAACCAAGTACTAAGGATAGACCTCAGCATCAGTGGAGCTTAGCGAGTTATCATGCTTACGTTTTTGTTTGTTTTGAGATGCCATATGGGAAGGAAATAATCTACAACAAGCACAACAGCCATATCAGACTACCATTCGAATGATGGTCGGCCAAAGACTGGTACATAGCTGAAGCGATGAAACATTGAATAGTCATGAAGACGAAATGGAAGAAAAAAAAACATACACCAATAACAGAACACAACTAGACACCAGGAACAGAATACAACGGATGACATAAATTTAATCTGAAACACTGTAGAGAGGCGTGACAAGCCGATTGATTGAGCCAGGTCAACTCAATCCCCCACCTTGAAGAGATGTAGGACCATGAACTAATCCGTATATATCCGCAGGTCGATGCCTCGAGTGATACAACCGCCCCTGTGCCTCCAGGACTCACACACTACACCTCATTGATCACCTCCTACGGCAAAAAGGGTGCCACATTACGGGATTCTTACCCCTCGCAGTGGGGCAGTAAGCATATTCTGCACCGGGCCTACACATGGGCACTGTCACAGAACGCCAGGAACCGCCTACACCGGTACAAATCGACAGTGAGGTGAGTAATTTGGTACAAGAACCCGGCTCCAAAGTATGTGAAGATTCTTTTACTGCCCCAACACAAACATCTCATTCAAATGCGAGATCTCTATCAACAGATTCCATTCTTTACATCACCCAGATGATATAAGACCGCCAACCAATGCCTCTCGCACCCCGACGAGTCGAAAGACCCAACGTGTGGAATGGCTATCGAGTTCCTCGAACTATCTGCCAAGAAAAAAAAAACCTCCCAGAAAGTGTCAAACCCAAAAAAGGAAACAAAGACCAAAGTGCAATAGCAGCAGCCTCTCCGCGCCTCCACGTCCAAATAAGAAACCGCGAGCTCAACTGATGCGGAATAGTTTGCATCGTTTGAACAGGGAGAAGTATGTACATACACATAGAGGACAGGAGGTGTTCTAAATGGTACCATGCATGAGTTTCACATGCATATTATGCTGTAAATGTTATTTTAAATGCAAATGATCTAGATTGTGACAACACCTGTCTAAGTATGCACGCATATGGCTATTCTACTTTATATCTACTTATACACATCGAACTCCTGAAATTTAATTTGTGTTCGACTCAGCCATAAGTGACATTGTGTATGGCTCATGTATCACAGGGAGCCAGTCAAAGTGTATATTTAACTCAACCAAATGGTTTGTCTTTAAATGCTTCAGAAATGACAGAGGGGCAACAGTCAGTTCCAGAGACCACTGCCCAGTGAGTATTCCGGTTGGTAGTGAATATGTACGTAGGAAATTTTCACTGCTGACATGGGTGCCACTCGTAAAATACTTTCAAAACGTGAGCTTGATAAAATAAGTGTAAACAACCAAAACTTCATTCCTCTTCTTTGTTATCTAATGCGAGTGGCGATCCATTGTGTGAATATGGGAAAGGACTTTTTACTATTCAATTTTGTGATATGAAACTTGAAAAAGAAGTAAATACTGACTGAAATAGCAGATGATGGTCTCTTAGGGATCGACATACTGAAAAATGATCATGATGGCCCAGCCGACGTAATGTTAAGTGAGGGGATTATTTATCTTAAAGATACACCTTTACCGTGTATCCAAGTGGGTGTACCTGAACGAACTAGGCGAGTTAGTTCTGCTGATCTTTATTGTGTTCCGCCTTTCCCAGAGTGCGTAGTAGACGTTTTTATTGAACCCGATGAATCAAATGAAAATATTGGCCAAGTAATTATTGAGCCCAATCAATTTTTTTTAGAACAATCTGAACTTTGTTTGCCAATTCATTAGTAGAATTGGAGCATCATGTCACATGCAAATTAAAGTCACGTGAGGCCTTAGTTGTCGAAAATATTCATAAAATGCATAGTTTCTTTCATATATACCATGACTATCGCGTAAACAGCATGTTATCAAAAAGACCTACTATATTTTACCTAAGCAAGAGCCTGATTGTGTTACATAAGACAGCACAATGCTACTGGCTAATCACACAAAAATGGCATAAACGCTCTTTATTTGTTCCATATCAGGAATTCACAAACAAAGAACGCTCTTTATGTTTACCATCATAATATAAACAAACACCAGAAAATTAACTTTGTTATGCTTTTGTTTACATAACAATGGTCAAACAAATGACAATAACATACTGTTTATGCGATATTTCTTATTTGTATACGGACAAAGTCTGTCTACATTTTGATGTTCTTTCTGTTTGTGGCGGTTTTTGACGGGTGGAAATATTTGTACAGGATACCCACCGCCAAGGCCAACCGTACCTTTAAGGGTCATGAACCCAACTGCAGTGCCAATTAAAATACACCAAGATCAAGTTATAGGCCATGCCACAACATGACGATCTCAATGCCACTGATGACTTTGCAGCAATTAGACAGGTTTTGCCTCGCAATCCGAGTGCCAAAGACCACGTTAGTGGGCCTTCATCGAAGAACCCTACCCTCGATGGGAGTGAATCAGAAAACTATTCAGTGCCTGAACATTTGAAGAAGTTGCATGATGATGCTACTAAAAGTATAACACCCGAACAAGCAGTGGTTATCAGGCAGTTATTATGTGAGTTTCAGGATGTTTTTTCTAAAAATGGGGATGACATAGGGAGGATTTTTATAACGGAACATGAAATTGTAACTGGCGATGCCCAACCAGTCAAACAATTACAAAGACGGGTACCAATGGCTTATGCAGGGGAACTTGAGAAAACAATTAATAAACTTTAATTACAGGGGCTGATACGTCCATCAACTAACCCTTGGAGTAGTCCAATTGTTGTGGATCCTAAGCCTCATTCTAATAAATTGCGCCTATGTGTTGATTATCGTGCCGTAAACGCAGTCACCAGAAAAGACGCGTGGCCGATTCCGAGAATACAAGACTGCATTGACTTAGCAGCTGGCTCTTGTCTTTTAGTACTTTTGAGTGCACAAGTTAATAATCATCAATTTCCTGTCCGTGAATCTGACATTTGTAAGACAGCTTTTGTAACAAAATGTGGTTTGCATGAGTACGTTACTATGCCATACGGAATGTCTAATAGTGCAAGTCGATTTCAACGTACAATGGAGCTCATCTTCCGTGGTTTACAGTGGGTTTCTCTTCTAATCTAATCTAATAGACGACATAGTAGTAGTGGTGGGTAAATCGTTCCTAAATAATGTACGTGAAGTCCTGCATCGAATCAAGGACTCAGGCCTAACATTTCGCCCAAGTAAATGTCATTTGTTGCGATCAAGTGTAACTTTTCTAAGCCATATAATTTCCAATGAGGGTGTATTACCTGATCCAAATAATGTTTCCAAAGTTCTTGGCCGGCCTGTTCCAAAGACAGTAAAACAAGTGAAGCAGATCCTAGGTCTAGCTTCGTACTATCGAAGATTTATTAGAGGTTTTTCTGACATTGCTAAGCCTTTAACTGAGCTTACCCGGAAGAACAAAGACTTCGTGTGGTCAGATAAATGTCAGGCAGCTTTTGAAACTTTAAAACAAACACTTGTAAATTCAAATATAATGGCATATCATTTAGATTAAAGCAAATTCATTTTAGACACAGATGCCTCAGATATTTCTATCGGCGGTGTGATTAGTCAAGTCCAAAATGGTGAGGAAAGGGTCATAGCATACACAAGTCGAACCCTGAATCGTGCTGAAACCAATTATTGCGTGACCGACCGTGAGCTCCTCGCATTGCGCTATTTCATAGAATATTTTCGTCAATATCTGTTGGGTCGAAAATCAGATCATCAAGCTTTAGTGTGGATTTTCAATTTAATGGAACCTAAAGGTCGAGTTGCAAGGTGGATTGAAATATTATCAAGTTATGACTTCTCAATTAGTTATCGTAAAGATAAATCCCATAATAATGCGGATACTGTCACTATGTGAAAATCCATTTGATTGTGATTGTTCGAAAGAAGACAGTTCAGACCATTGAGATGTAAAAAGTGCCACAAACGAGCGGTCGATATGTCAAGTAAATGGGTAGATAGAACTAGACTCTGTACACAATTATCCAATTATGAGGTCAGTTCAAACTAGGTCTGCATTTGGAAAGAGTTCTTCAAATTCAGATTCTGTTTCTCAGTCTATTTCTAAAAATATCTCTACATCCAATTCACAAAACGTCCAGCCGCTTTCCAGATTCACATTGGTGGGGGTATGTCCCCTTCAAAATATCCCGAAACTGCAAATGGACGATACAAATATATCGCCAATCTTGACAGATAACATTAAGGATGTAAAGCCAAACTATTCTGAAGTTAATTTGAATTTTGAGACAATGCAAATTTTTTTTTGAGATTGGGTGGGATACGAACCCCGGCCCGGCGGCGATCGCGCCTTGCGACTCAACGTCCGACGTCAATACCACACGGCCGCCGAAGCAACCCCAAAAAAGGAAGCTCGAAAGGCCGCTGTATTCCGACGTCGCACTTAGGACACTATATTCACATTTTAAGGTCTCTATATATATATGTATATAGGAGGTACGGCACAGCAGCAATGTTATATATTTTATGCCTCCGAAACATGGCAATCTCAAAAATAAATTGCATTGTCTCAAAATTCAAATTTGCTTCTAAAAATAGGCGCCTGGTGTGTTGTATAGTACCAAGCATGTTCTAAGAGCAATGCTCCTCATGTTTCGGAGGCATAAAATATATAACATTGCTGATATTCTGATGTTGTTTGGGTTAGCCCCGAAACGAGGCATTATTGGTTGATTTTGGGATTCTTTAGAAGTCCACGAAGATTTACTTTTATAAATCCAATGGGACGGATAGTTATCTGCAACTCATAGTTCCAAAGTCACTGCGTCATGAGATTATGTTCCAAATGTATAATTCTCTGATGTCAGGACACTTGAGTACTCATAAAATATTGCAACATTATTATTGGTTTGAACTTAAGAGTTGATATTACTCATTGGATACTTTGTTGTGCACCCATTAAACCTCCAATTGAAACACCTAAGGCACCATTAGGGAAAATGCCAGTGGGAGCACCTTTAGATCGTTTGTCTACTGATATTTTGGGGGAAACGCCACGGACCCCAAGGGGGATATAAATTCATTTTGTTACTGGTAGATGCTTTCACAAAGTGGATTGAAGTGTTGCTGGTACCTGATCAATCTGCAGTCACATGTGCTGAAAAAATTAAATGAAGTATTAGCCAGGTTTGGAATTTGCCAAAAATACATTCGGATTAAGGTCGAAATTATGAGAGCCACATATTCAGTGAGCTCTGCATTTTGTTTGACATCAAGAAAACTAGGACGACCTAAAAATACAACACTAAGTGTAATGGTCAAAATCATGAACAAAACGCTCTTAAGAATGATGAAAGCAAGATAATTTTCCGAAACTTCATATAATATTGGAATTATGGAATTAGTCGCAAAGCTAAAGCCTCAAATACCGCGGAACTGGTACATTATGTTGCGTGTCGGCGTTTCATATATATGTATCCGTCGACCATTTTTCGCGAACGAGAGGAAAAATGCATGGTGTACCGTCGATATTCCGAAAGGCACTGACCTACTGACATACCTGAATTTGTTTTTGGATGAAAGTGTTTTTCGCAAAATCTCTTCAGAAACCACTATATATATATATATATATATATATTATTATTTTATTTTTTTTTAAATATTTTTATTGAAATCAAGAACATTTTAATGAATGACATGGTATACAACAAAAATAAATGGTAAATTGTTCTGGGTTTCTATATGAGAGAAATCAATATATTTTTAGTTTGAGCATGTATCGTCGAAACCGAACAGTAGATCACACAACTGTTCTGAGACAGACTAATGAAATAAAGTTATTTATTGCCCTTATTTATGCTATGGGAATCGTGGATAAACCCACGTAGTCCAGGCACATTAGGCATGAAAGTGGAAAAGTATGGAAATAAATCGGAGAAAGCTGATTTTTAAAAGTATTATTTAGGCCACAACATCATCAGTTACATAATTTTTTCCATATAATTAAAAAATAGATATTTTTCACAATCATGGAAATAATTGGATGCTGAAACAATTTTTCAGCCGAAACGTATACAAAAAGCACTCAATATTGTTCGATACACAATTCTCGAACCAAAGACACACATTCAAAGGGAAACTTCGAAAGAATTTCGCATATATGGATATGAAATAAAACACTGAGCCAAAATACTGACGATTTTGAAGGCAAACTGTTGTATTCGATGTCGGATTTCTCGGGCTTCTCAAAACCTAGACGTAAGCTATCTATTTTTAAAACTGCACAGACACCACTCCGTCGCTATAATAGGCAGAATTAGTGAGAACGCATATCATAAGTGGTCAAAACTTGTAAATACATAACCCTACCCCCAAAAACTGGTTGTCAACGATCTGGTCGTATTTTGCTCTTCCATTTTGTCTAATCTAGTCATATGCATTACGCAGTTATACCAGTCTACGTGAAATATGAGTACGAGAGCGAATATAGTGATACGATCAGAATAATACAAACGCGGTCATGAAATGGCTGTCAAAACGGCCTCAACCACCAAGCTAAGCCGTGACGAAAGCAACTTATTGTATAACCATCTAGTAGGTAAAATACGTATTATCAATATACAAGTCTGTTGTTAAATATCTTTAAAGGTACACAGATCATTAAAACAGATCCATGTGGAGAATTTATCGGTCATTGCAACGCAAGTCAAACCCAATGATTTACGTCTTTAAAATTTCGGGTTTTCTGTTTACAGTCGGGGCCAAAAATAATAATTTCGGGCATGCAACATACGAAGTAATGTTTCACCACATAGTGTATAATAGTTTCATTCAGCGTGATGATACAATATTGAATGTAACGCAGAAACGTAAGTGCATATCCTTGCGGTATAAATAGTAGTTACATTTCCGGATTTGTCAGCACTCTACATGATAATAAACCATACACGCATGTTGCAATGCTTATTATATTGCAAAGAAACCGCCACCTCTTCAAAAGATTAGCACTGCATCACACCAGATCAAATCGATAGCACATCGTACATTTTATATACGATTAATTTTCGTGCGGCTTCCAAACCGGTGTCTTAGTAGGCAATTTTTCAACTTACTTCAGTCGGCATCTTGCAACTGGAATATGCTATTACGCAATATACAATATTAGTTTTCCGTATTTTGTTGTTTGAAAATATCTTGCCAAAACCACCCATGAACTTGTGCAAACATATCAGGTGATCAGCGTTTAAAGCTGTTATTTCAGCGTTGAACATTGACTCAATGTAGCTATTTATGGTTGTTAGTTCAGCAGATATGTGTAACATTAGAAAGAAGGGATACACATGGTAATGCGGTTGCAGAAAACATAGTACCCTTCGCGTATATGTGACCTTGGTGAATATAACAGTCTGTCACAAGAGTATGTGGACAATTATGGTCAAGTTTATAATTTTTTGAAGGTAAATGGTACTCCTTTGTGTACTGATAAATTGCGTTCACAGTATACCACCATGCATTCTTGTGATAACAGCGAAATATTTGTATTACTTAATCTTAGGCAACTATGACTAATATTTTAAGACACGGAGAATACAATCTACACAATTCACACATTACTCTATGAATATATCTCATACTGCTCTATAGCAGTGTATTTTGAAAGGTTTGATGGTGTATATATCAAAATAAACGATGGACGGTCACATTAGTGATACTGCTATGAGCACATATATTTCGGCTTCTAGGAAAGATCACAGAATCAATTCCTCGCTATTAAATTTCATTTTACAGTGTAGTGTACACTTATATCACACGATTCAAGATAAATAGTGCAGATTTAACCATTGTATGACTCACAGTATGAGACCTTGATTTTCGCTATATCTCTCGCGAGATATATTAGAGATAAATCGTATATCCCCGATAAAACGTTTCTCTTATACTCTGCAATCATTCTTCCTCACATATTTCGAGCGTGTTGTCACTCTTATTGGACTAGCTATTCAATTATGCATAAAATGTAAATTTTATTCTATTTTGGCCATTTTGGGACATAAATTCTACTTATATGGTTCACGACTAAGCATTCTTTGTATGTATCTCAATGTATTATGAATTTGGAATTAATTGATCTACACATGACTGCATTCCCATATGGCCTGATGGAAATGCTTCAGAATTTGAACCACTCCGAAAAATCAAGATATCTCAAAAAGCTCAACTCGAATTTAAGTTTGCCATGTTGTTCATAAACAGCTTTCCCCGTTTTTTTTGCACTAGTGAAACCTAATATGTCTGGACTAACGATATCAAGATACTGGGTATCCACTGTAATTTCTTCAACTCCAGATTTCCCTGAAATCATGACCAGTAATCATTTCAACAAATCCTAAAATTCCTGCATTCCAACAATAATGGAAATCAGCAAGTCGGTGACAAGCTGCATAAAATATCGCCATTACTAAACCATCTGAAAACCAAACTTGGCCAAGTCTATTACCAGAGCGAGATGTTTCAATAGATGAAACCATGGTAATCTGATTCTGGCTATTCAGTTGACTTTATTGTCTACACTGGGACAGAGGTTTCAGAAGCGGTGACAATTATGATCCAGACATATCTAAAACCGAGGCTGTTGTGGTGAAACTCATGCAAAAGTATTTTAATAAAGGGCATCATCTCTATACAGACAACTAATATACGGGACTTCTACTTCCGATGGGGACGTCTTTACATGAATGGGAGAATGGCATGCGGTACAGTGAAAAGAAATAGGAAAGGCCTGCCAACGGACGTGAAGGATGATAAGCTCAAACGCGGAGAAATTATTGCGAGAAAGGAGGTTAATGGGCTGATCATGTGCCTGAAATGGAGAGACAAGAAAGATGTTCTCTTACTGACAATGTGACATTCACAGGTAAAATAGATCACCGAACGAAGGAGATCCGAAAACCAGAAGTTATAATGGAATATAACAATAAGATGAACGGCGTTGATACATGCGATCAGAATGTCGGCTATTACTCAATGGGAAGGAAAACTATGAAGTGGTATATAAAGTTGGCTGTCTACTTTATAAATTTGACAAGGGTACAGTCGTATATAATGTATCGAAAAAACAAGGACTCATTGCATCCCTTGAACCAATATCAGTACATCTGCAAACTGATCGAGATCAATCAAACCTGGACGTGTACTCCATTCTTCGGAATCGGATATACTGGCTGGTCCCAATTTCCTACGCCAATTAAATTAATACCTGCAACCGCATCAGTGAGAACACCTATAAGGTGTAAATGCTGATGTATATCGACCGAGGAGAGGCATGTGATGGGTGTAACGGCGCCTCGACGAAAGGAGAGTCGATACCAATGTTTGCCATGTGGCGTTGCTTTGTGCGAAGCGCCATGTTTCGAAATATACCACTCACAGTGTGATTACAAGAAAACCATAGTCAGAAATGGTAACGCCACCAAGATCGTATTATTAGCCATAAATATAAATCATAATATAAAATATATTGGTTACATGAATGGACCGCCTCAGAATTCCGTTAAGATAAGTAATTCTTCAAATTATTACAATGAACTACGGCTTATAAATTACTGCAGGTTTCTCATTCGCCACACCAGAATGCTTCTAAATGCGGATCAAAGCTAAGAGTGCGTGGCACAGCCATTGTTCATAGACATTTTACAGATAGCGAGAATGATGCATGCTGGGAACGAAAGCATCCACAGCAAAGCCATGTGCTTACGGGGGCATGCGTTTATTATAGGGGATTTATGGTGGGCCTATAAAACTAATTATAACTTTGTTATCTGTCATAGTTTATGCGTGAAATTTTAAACATATATACCTGGACATCTACCCCTTCCAGAATGTTGAAAAACATTTTCAGTTGCTCATCGTATTTTTATAGACGAAATAGTCCGAAATTCCAGAAAATTGCGCTAACTGCTCAATGTTTTAATGTGTTACAAAACGTCTGATAAAAATAGTTCTATCGGGAATATTCACACCATTTTTTTTCAGAGAACATAGTGTAAATATAGTCCTATCGGGATATCGTAAAGGAGATTAATTAAACCCCTCAGACTGCCGAAACTGACGACATTAAATTCGCTTTTTCGTGTCCCGCGGAAATGAAACTTGTCTGTCCATTGATGACGTTATTTATTTGACATAGTATTTTTTTCTTCTGTTGTATTTGAACACTTGTTGCACGCGCAGGCTGCACGATCATAATAACTTCAACCGATAAGCGCCGACTGATACCCGCGCAACAGTTTGTCTCAAATAAATTGTTATCAAAACGCAGGTTTATGGCCGCGGACATAAGCCGATTAAGTGTAATGTAATTTATCCATGAATTTGACTGAAAAATTGTGATTCTATCACCATTAGCCACGAAAATGGGACCTCTAAACAGGCAAGTTTGATTTTCGGCGGACACGAACAAGCGAATTTATTGTCGGCAGTTTCGGCAGTCTGAGGGTTAATTAATCCCGAATTAAACGGAACTACTTTACGATAGTCCGATAGGACTATGTTTACTCTATGCATGTTCTCTGAAAAAATAGTGTGAATATTCCCGATAGAACTCTTTTTATCAGACGTTGTGTAACACCTTAAAACATTGAGCAGTTATAGCGCAAACCGAAATGTGTTGTCTTGCAAGATATCCCACCGCTTTAGCTAAATTTACCTTCCTACAATATCCATAAAGAGGATCATATATTATATACCCACGGTTTTAATTATAGAATATAAAATATATTGGTTTCGCGAATGACCAACTCAGAATTCCGTTAAAATAACAATAACAACCAGCACCTATAACGAACCGTTTTACTGGACTTGGCCTACTGGTCGCGTAGTTCCGACTTTTAAATAAACGGAATTTCCAACTCTATAAATAAAAGCCCCACAATGCATTCGCCCTGTCCACCACGCAATATCAAAATCTCAGCAGCTAGATACACCACAGGTGGCGTAATAAATGCTCTTTATTATTTCCATATCAGGAATACAGTAACAAACAAGACAGCAGTAAAATAAATGGGGACAAAAAGTTAGTGTAATCATGTATGAAATTTCCAACTGTTAAAATTCTTTATAACAGTTGTGACTCCCACCCCCTCAAAATACCTCCATCATTCGATCCCCGTCCCCATCATAATGGGGACAATAATTACTAGTTGGGATACCAGGCAATGGTAACCATGTATTTTAACCTTTATGTTGTAGTGTAATAATGTATGAAATTTCCAACTACATGTGCATTAACTTTTTTTTACAAAAGTTGTGAATCATACACACTCAAAATCTAACTTCCACCCCCACCCCACTACTAGTACACTGTCCCTTCCACTTAAAAACATTCTGGAGATCAAGTTGGCCACAGGTGTTCAGTTATTTTATACCATGACTCCCTATTGTACTGTGTACAAACATGCTATATAATATATTTGTGCTGTACACCCTACTGTGTGTGAACAGGAGTCCGACCGTGGGTAACACGTTTCTACTGTGGGTAACACGTTTTAATGGCATTTCAATGGTTAAAGTTTATACCCATAGTAGAACTACATCCGAGTTGACCTTTCATTAACCTTCCATGACCTCGATCAAAATCACTCTATTTTTAAAATGTAGCGCCTCGCGATGAAAACAATTTGATACTTTCGAACAGTTATTTCCGTGGAAATCACATCCAGATCAACAAATTGAACATATATTTCAAGAAATAGACGTAAAAAACTCGAACAACAAACGGTGGATTTCAAAATGACTTTCGTGGTTTCCTGTTCACTGTACGGCGGAGAAAAAAAAGTTCCCGCAATGTGTTATATTTATATTCATTAAATTCGTATTCCCATATATATATTCATGTTGTTTATTTATGGCGGTTTCATCATGATTACAGTTTATTGTGAATTGGCTACAATGATACCATATTCGTACAATTGAATGTTGACCTAATTCAATGTATCAATACGCCTGATCAGCTGTGATAGTGTACGTCGATGTACGGCCAAGTGTGGGGAACACAACGGGGATGATTGTGAATGGTGCGACAGAATCATCTTAATTTAAGTGGGTTTATTTCGATTTCATAGCAGTTGTTGCTCCTGTACCGGTCATGGTATAAACAAAATACACACGTAGTGTTTCTGAATACCAAATGTACACCACTCGTGGGATTGATGATTTACCACACTCGCTAAAGCTCGTGTGGTAAACCATCAATCCCACTCGTGGTGTAAATTTGGTATTCAGAAACACTACGTGTGTATTCTATATATACCCCACGTGTCTTGGACTGTTGCCAAATTCACAGTGCTCCATTAGAGGGCCTGCTTGGACTGTTGCCAAATTCACAATGTTAACTGCAGAGAGGTTGTATGTTATTGGAGACGTTCTAATATGACAATAGGCTGGCCTAATTAACGAACCATGAACAGCTAAATACACACAAGCAACTTTTAATCTTCAAATAGATACAATTGTCGGCCTTCAAAATTCAATATACTTTCTTATATACAAACAAACATTGAACTCATACCATTGTTTCACTTAACCAAAATAGCGAATTTCCCCAAAAGAACGCATATAGACTGCGCATGCAGAAAATAAAAGATGGCCGTTACTACAAAAAAAACAGACATGCGCACTCCAATTAAAATTACCCATAATTCAGTTCACTACACCAGGGGCTCCCAACAGGTTATACAATGTTTTCAGGCTATCAGATTATTTATATTTTCGACTTTAAGTTTACAATTTGAGCCTGTCCTCACTCTATCGATACGATTTATCATAAACATATTATACACCAGTGGCGTTAACTTTACAACTTCGGCATCTACGTGATTATATCGGTGCGATTCAGTAAGGTACAAACAATCTCCATAAAATACAGCAGGGGCTCCCAATAGGTTATTCCCATTTATTATGGGCTCCCAATAGGTTATACAATATTTTCAGGCTATCAGATTATTTATATTTTCAACAACATATTATTACACCGGTGACTTTAAGTTTACAATTTGAGCCTGTCCTGACTCTATCGATAGGATTTATCATATTTTCATAAACGTATTATACACCGCTGGCGTTAACTTTACAATTTCGGCATCTACGTGATTATATCGGTACGATTGAGTAAGGTACAAACAATCTCCAAGAATACATTCGCCCTGTACTCCATGCGATATAAAAAAAACAAATGCTAGTAACACCACACTAGGTGGCGTAACAAGCGAGCAGTAGCTGTGTATTTCGGCGAAAATGAGTCAAGCGTTGACAATGCCTGAACTGAAATTATCAATTGTCCATGCATGTTCCTCACACTTTGCATGACGCCGAAATAATTATGTCCACGCATCATGCCTATATATACGCCATGCGTCGACAATTAATTAAATTCAATCATGTTGCATCCATCTTGGTTTGTTCATTAATCATAGCAAATTTGAAAGTGATAGCACTTGTGCGATTCTCTTGTGACACTGGGCGATATTTGCACAATAATTATATACTTTGACGATCACATTACCTTTTCTTTTCGCATGTATTACTGGCGAAGTGAACGTTATATTCTTTATCACGGATATTTCTAACGATTGCCCCCTCCACCTAAATTAAATATTTATGACAAAAATAAATATCATCAGACCAGTACATCTATATTATACGCACATATTTGTATCAGCTCTCTCGCTCATCTCTCTCTGTGCAATGAGAAGTTATCATTCTATTGTTCTACCATTCGTCACCCCATAACCTGTAGTTATCCGCCACTGGCAATGAGATTGTTTTGTGCATGCATAAAAAGGTAAAGTGCTTGTTGAAGTCACTCATCTCAATGTGAAAATCATGAAATGGCACGAATTGTTGTTTTTAACCCACACCTGTAACCAGGTGCTAAAAATGTTCCAACTATATTATAGGATGTCAAATGTCCAACACCAGACATGTATTATTATCTGTCAAAATATGAATATAGAGACAAATTGGAAGATATCAACTAAAACCTAGAATCGTTGCCATGACAACCATAAATTGCACGAGTCTGAAACCCTACTGGTGGCGTCTTATCCTTATTCCACCCACTATTGTGTATGATATCAAAGTTATATTCACGTTCACCTAATATGTATGCATTTATACCCGTCAGTAAATTAAGCGTTGCATAAAGACTCAGTACAGCATATATCAAATCAATATCTTGCCCCTTTTCATAGTAACACCACACCTTACCCCATGATGGTCATGTATCCACCTGCCTGAGTTTACATATTCAATATTTAGTTGCATAACAAGGGTGAACATGAATTGCCGTCTGTTAAGGTTGGAATATAGTGAAAACCTGGAAGAAATCTACTAAATCTCAGGTTCGTTGCCATGGCAACCATAAATCGCACAGACTTGAAACCTTACTGGAGTTTGATTATCCTTAGATAATCTACTATTGTCTTGGGTATCTAAGTTGTATGTGTAACCCTTGTCTATGGATATGAGCATATCACACCAAACCCTTTAAAATGTACCGAATATCACCAGTCACCAGGAAACCTAGGACCAGGGCGCTGTAAACAGGAGGAAACCTGGCACTGAATGAGTTAAAGGTGAAGACCGATTGGGATCTGCATTTGGGTTGTTTAGCGGCAGCATATCGATCCACTCCTAATGAAAGCACCGGTCTCACTCCAAACTTATTGATGTTGGTCGTGAAGTAAAATTACCATCGGAAGTAATGTTCCAAGTTGGGTCTAAAATTAAGCAACCACATTTTGAAACTTATGGGGAGTATGTCGAACTTCTTAAGTCCAAATTGACTCAAGTACACCAAGTAGCTCGTCAGTACTTATCCAAAGCTAATATAAGGCAAAAGGAAACTTATGACCTTAATGCTAGATTTATTAAATTCCAAGTGGGTGATCTCGTTTGGCATTGGAATCTAAACCGGCAGGTAGGAATATCTCCAAAACTCCAACCTATGTACGAAGGTCCATTTGTAGTGATTAAAAAGAGTTCTGACTTGAACTATATTTTACAACTTTATTCTAAGGGAAAAACAAAAGTTGTCAATGTCAATAAATTTAAGCTCTATCAATGGGAAAATGTACCAAAATGGGTTAAAGTAGCACTTAATAGGCCACCCATACAATAGGGAAGGGGAAACATTTGGATTGTTTGCTTTCGGATAAATCATGCCATCTCATTCAAAGAGAGGTTATTTATACCAGTGCTTTAGGTGGCCCTACAAAGGTGAGCACCGTAATGTGGTTTCACACATCGTATCAAAGCACTTTGGGGTGGAGCTGGCACCTTATTCGTGCCGCCTGTGCAGCTTCGCCACTAAGCACCAGACATACATGAAGTCTCAACGATCGTCTCGTGGATAAAGATAAATTGGCTCGCATGATAATTTTAAATCCGGCAGTCAACTATGAGGATTAGATAATAAACAAGCCCAATTCCAATATACCAGTAGAGGACCGAGATTTGTATCGAGAGCCCAAAATCATAAGCGAAAAAGAATAGGCCGAACGAGCTAGCAAGTCTCCACGAGCCCTATCAATTGCCTGTCATTATATAGCCTGCATCACCAGTACCCAGTGCGATTTATTCAGCCATGGGCATGGCGCCATCAGCGGCAGCTAGCACGCCACCGAAAACAGCCGCAGAGAACATCATTAATACTAGTACACCACCGTCAGCCACCATAGTATCTGATGTTATCGAAATGGACGTAGATGACCCGTGGTCAATGTTTTAAATGACCAAGTAAAATTTCGTGTTCCTAATTTGGATGAGGTGAGCAATAGATTAGAGTCCTTGTCAGTATCGAACAAAGAAACTCAAACGGTACCTGCTCAGGTGACTGGCAGAGTCGGAGTGGTGCTAAGTGGCAAGAATGTTTCGACTCAAACGTCTCATTCGATTAGTTGTAGTGAGTGTGTGGTGTTACAACAGGAGTTGGCGAAGAAACAGAGTGAACAGCTCTGACTCCTCTGATTATTGTGACAATATCCATCCACCGGGCAGTCGTAAGCGTAAGGTGCTGGCTGACGAGCCCAGAAGGAGAGTTGTGCGAAAAAAGAAGGCAAGCAAAATGTCTTCTTAAAGAAATTTGTACTGAGAAGACTTAAAGAAAATATTGTTCACATTCAGTAATCATGTTGTAATTTGTCTTTCTATCAATTGTGTGTAATTTGTTTTGTTGTGGGTTATATTTTGTGTGGGCACAAAAGTTTTGTAGGAGGGGTAGTTGTAATAATCGCCTTTTCAGTTCACACCTGTTTGGTTACATGGGAAATTTCAATGCAAAATTTACTCAAATTCATTACCTCACAAAATACTCATCCGTATAAAGGCTAATCACATCAACCATGCTTATGTTTATTCCGATTAATTGTATCAAGGTCTCAACATATAATTCATAGTATTTACAGTTTTTAGCGTTTGTCGCTTTTCAACTGTCAATGTTTTCATTTCATGGATGCAGCCATACTGTCGCAAAGTGCATCATGGGAATGTTCTGTGCGTAAAATTCACTTTTGCGCAGAAATAAAATTTGTATATTGCTCACATATATCTTGCATTATTGCAAAATTATTAAGCTGTGTTAGTTGCAAATTTAAATTACTCTGCAATGAAATTTAGTAACTCGGTCTAGTGGTAAGAACGGTGTCGGCACATGGTCAATGGCCGATTCGGCAGTGTCCGGGATAGCTTTCGCAGGTGGAACTGGATTTAAGCAATTTCATTGGTTGGCCGGTTCAAAATAGTATATAAGCCCTGATATAAGGTCAAAAAGAGCGCCATTGAGTTTTATTCAAATTTGGTGCTTACTTTGGTTATTTGTTACGCTGTAAGTTTACCTATTGGGATGGGACAGTCTTATTTATTATTTTAAGTTTTTTATTTTCGTCTTTAGTTTGTAGGCCCAAATAGTGCTTAAATGGTTTTGTGTAGTTTGTAGCTCAGAATTTGCTGCGAGTTAGTAATCTTTATCAATCTTTGTAATTGGTCTCCTCTCTGCTTTCTTGTTATTTAAAGTTACAGCTAGTATTCGTGCGGTCTGATGGAAAATTCTTAAAGGTACGGTTGGCCTTGGCGGTGGGTATCCTGTACAAATATATCCACCCGTCAAAAACCGCCACAAACAGAAAGAACATCAAAATGTAGAAGACTTTGTCCGTATACAAATAAGAAATATCGCATAAACAGTATGTAATTGTCATTTGTTTGACCATTGTTATGTAAACAGAAGCATAAAAAGTTACTTTTCTGGTGTGTGTTTATATTATGATGGTAAACATAAAGAGCGTTTTTCGTAGGTGAATTCCTGATATGGAACAAATAAAGAGCGTTTATGCCATTTTTGTGTGATTAGCCAGTAGCATTGTGCTGTAACACAATCAGGCTCTTGCTTAGGTAAAATATAGTAGGTCTTTATGATAACATGCTGTTTACGCGATAGTCATGGTATATATGAACGAAACTATGCATTTTAATGTTTTTCTGTTTACGGTGATTGGAACAAATATGAATATTTTCGACAACTAAGGCCTCACGTGTAAATTTCTCATTTAAAGCCATTTCTAAACTTTTATCTGACATGATTCCTACTTAAAGGAACTTATTATGTTCTCCCATTTAATGGAGACCCACATGTATTTCATTTGGGTGGATTCACAATTGAGTGAGCAATTCACAGGGAAATCCACTTAAAGGAAGCCCTGATTTGGATTCATGTGGAATAAATTCTACTAAATTGTTTGAAGTCCTACTTTTAAGCACTTGTAGAAATTTCCATCAGAAATATTTTATTTTACCCCCGGAAGGGATATTTTCAACAAGGTAGTATGGTCTAAGTATTTAGTTATTTATAATTTTTTCATTAGGGCTTTTCCAAGGGAGGTCATTTTCCCTTGACTATTTTATAACTTAAATTAGGAGTTTTCCAAGAGAGATAATTTTCTCTTGATCACTTTAGTAACTTTAATTGTGGTTCTTTCCTAAGAGATGTAATTTTTCCTTGAAGGTATAATTAAACTGTTTCATACTGAGAGGTAATTTTCCCTGTGTTTTATTCTAATATTTTCTGGTTTCATAAACCTTTTAAATATTTCTTATAAATATCTGGTAAGTGTAGTTTTTACTGTATTGATCTACAGTAATTCAGTTAGACAAAGTAAAACATTTTCATGCCGTAATTTGAATTTCTGACAGTACTTATATCTTGGCATATTCACTAATTGACAGCCAGTTGCTCTGTGAGTATCAGAGTATTTATTCATCTAACACCCATTAAAGGGGTGTATTATGATGTGCTTATTCCCACATGTTGGTATATTTTATTGACTACATGCAGTCATGTAGAGTTCATTAGTGACTGTGAGTGGTAAATTTAGCACCAAACACTAGTATCCAACTAAGGCTAAAGGATAAATTAAAATGTGTAAGTGTGACTATAGGCTTTAGTATGCTATTAGCAATGAGAAATGTAATTATCATTAAACCAGGCCATGATTCGTCACTGCAGGTTAAAATTTGAATTTCAATATTTGTTTTAATCTAAAGTGAATAGTGATAAGCATATCGTATCTGGAACAGAAATCGCAATACATATTCTTGCAGGGGTTCATCATTACAGCATTAATCAGATCACAAAAGTCGCCTAAATCCTACAACCTTGAGCTGGGACCGTCACCAACATATATTAAGAAGGAAATATATTTCCTTTCTTATCATCAGAACATACAATGTTCCCAGGTTTTGAAGAATATGATCTCTACAGACAAAGCCAGAATAGAGACTCGTGGCATGGTTTACAAATTTATTAATATGGTAGAAAATGAGAATATTTGCAGGCAATTAAATTTGAGTCAATCCAAGCCTTGAAAAAGAATGAGGTCCCCAGAGGGTAAATTTAGTGACCCCGCACAGCAGGCCAGCATCACTAAATTCACCCTTTGGGAACCTCATTCTGCTTAGGTCTCCCATAGCAGTTTAGGCCTAAGCAGAATGAAGTTCCCAGTTGGTGAATTTATTGATACTAGCCTGCTGTGCGTCACTAAATTCACCCTCTGGGGATATCATTTTGCAAATGTCAGACACACAAGGATTGAGTCAATCACTACGACGTACATATATACAACTGAAATCCAATATAAGAACAAATAGGCAATGTGAAAGTGTCCCCAACATAGGAATCAGCCCAGTACGACACCTTCCCTAATGATTATGTACTGATATCATTGATTAGAAGTGATTAGTGAATACCCAGTCATTATGCCCACTCGATGAATGTAATATTGTTGAAATTCTCAACCACTTAGATCATACTATTTCAGAAATAAATATCTGAGCCAGATAATTTTTATTATTGAATATATAATTTGTGACCAATTGTATTGCCAATAAACTAGGGGCAATGCATGATTCTGCCAGTGATAGTACACTGTAATGAGAGTAATTGATATAGAATGATGAACTATTCAAAATCGGACATAACTATTTATTTTACCGCAGTGTATTTTTATCACAATGGCATGAAATTTACAGTAACAATATCCAGCTGTAAGTGATGTTGGTGCCAGACTTTTGTGGGATTCCAGGAATATTTCAGTCAGTGACGAATGCATACATTAGAGTGCGCAAACCTTAGCAACCTATAAAACTGCCAATATGTAAAGTCATGTAGAACATCCACCGAGGTGTTTAGAACGGAAGAGCAAATAAAGTCAAAATTAGTTACTTTCATAAATTTTATACCCATATAAGCAGAACAGAGTGGCCTTGATATAAATAAAATTTCATGCAGTGACTTTTGCTGACGGAAACATTGGCGATTGATTATCATCCAATAATTCGTCCCGGGTTAAAGTAGTAAATATTTACATTTATGCGTGGTTCATAAGTTGTGTTCTATAAAATAGTAGCCAATGTGGTTGGAGTTATCACTATCATTTGGTTGATCGCTACAATCTTACTTCCACAGTAGATAGTGTTTGTATATTGAATTATTGGTTTTATTCACTGAAATAAGTCCACAATATGTCTTTAAATATGAGCAAGGTGTGTACGGAAGTCAGGGCTCAAACAATGATACAACAACTCTTGTCCATTTTCAGTGACAATTGATTTCATTGATAAAACCATCGATGTTGAATCTAATTCTTGAAAATTTATACTTAATTTCAGCTACTCTGATTGTGAACTGGAATGTGCCTCTTGCCATGGCAAGTTCACACATTTATCGTACCATTAACATGACTGTGCAAAGATGTGTGGCACAGAACATAGCACCACCAGAGGCTATTGTCCGATTATTAGATATGAATGAATATTTTATTTGTGCAATAAATCATGTCAATATACAAATAATCACAAATAACATATAAATTATTATTGCACAGGGGCGACATGGCCAATATAGGCCGTCTTCCTGTTGTCCCCTGATTTCATAAATGAATATATTGTATTGTATATGGCGGTTATCCGAATTGGTTCACGCACCTCGGTTGGTACCACATATTCATTGGCTTGTTCTAGTGCAATCGTGTTATCATCGAAACAAGAATTAAGGCACGTGAGGCCTTAGTTGTCGAAAATATTCATATTTGTTCCAATCACCGTAAACAGAAAAACATTAAAATGCATAATTTCGTTCATATATACCATGACTATCGCGTAAACAGCATGTTATCATAAAGACCTACTATATTTTACCTAAGCAAGAGCCTGATTGTGTTACAGAAGACAGCACAATGCTACTGGCTAATCACACACAAATGGCATAAACGCTCTTTATTTGTTCCATATCAGGAATTCACAAACAAAGAACGCTCTTTATGTTTACCATCATAATATAAACAAACACCAGAAAAGTTACTTTTTATGCTTCTGTTTACATAACAATGGTCAAACAAATGACAATAACATACTGTTTATGCTATATTTCTTATTTGTATACGGACAAAGTCTGTCTACATTTTGATGTTCTTTCTGTTTGTGGCGGTTTTTGACGGGTGGAAATATTTGTACAGGATACCCACCGCCAAGGCCAACCGTACCTTTAAGCCAGGAGAACGGTGGAAACACACATGTATGAGGGTGTGTCCAAGTATGTATATAGTAATGTATTATGCGTTTGGTTTACTGGTCGCTCTATAAGCGTTGATCAAATTATGTTTTGTATATATCATACCCTTTTACTTCGACGGGTTTTTAGTGATTTTTTATATGAGATAATAGTCTGACATTCTTCAAATAATGATAAGTGAATAGGTAGGTAAAAGGGTAAATTATCGACCAGGTTAGTGAGACTTTTGAAAGTTACTATGTTAACGTGTTGTTACAATCAAAACTATACACGTCTCCACAGTTAATAACTTCAGCATATTTTGACAACTTTGTGCATTGATTGAATTCCATATATCTGGGAATGAGTGTTTTGGGAGGTATGCCGTAAATTTTATTCTCGGTTTTATTACTCTAATGTTTTGGCTTGTCTCGTAGTTATTCCACGAGAGTATTCAAAGCAAGTGGAAAAGCAAGTGTCATACATAAATTGGGCACAGTGCATACGATAAAGGTTGCTAAACTTCAATATTTTGTCTTTTTAAAATAACGGTTCTGTGTGACTTCTATAATTTTTGTTGCATAATATGCGAATTGATCTTTTTTGGAGAGCTGTCATTGAATTTGCAGCAACCGAATGCCCCCATACCGGAAGTAGCGATGGGACGTCGGCGGCGTAATTATGGTTCTCCTATTCTGCCAAGTGTTATCTACACTCATATTTGATGTCTGTCAACGGTTGTATATTTTATAAATCACAAATAAAAATATACACCCATAAACTAGGAGATGTGTTCTACAAAATTGCTTATTTAAACAAACTTAGCCCGGCAAGAGAGGATATTTATCGGCTTGGGAAGAACGCTCACTTCCGGAAAATCTTGTTTATATAAATGACGTCATCGCTATTTTGGCGCTCTCGCGAGAGTGGATGGTGAGACTGGCATACTTTTTAATTGACCTATTTGCATAATAATTTGCAGCATCATGGGTAATTTTTTTTTAGCAGACGATCGCTGAATGGTCAATTATTGTGTCTGACAGAAAATAAACAATATGGCGACTGGAAATTCCCGGAAAGCTGTTCAATATGCGAATACAACTGTGTTTCTCTATTGATTGTTTCCAAAATAAAATCGTTTAGCAGGTAAATAAAATCGTTGATTCCACCGGGACTGCCTGGGACAAAGATATTTTTAGTTCATAATGTTGCCACGAATCTGAGCTATAACATGTACTAGACAGATATGCCGCCCAAAGTCGCCCACTTGTTTTTATCGCGTGATAAACAAATGTCCGAAAAACAAAAAAATCCATAGTACGCAAACAAACCCACGTGTTTACGTCGGGTTTTCCCTGAATAACGTCATCGCACATTTCAATGTTTTGTCAACAAAATAAATTTTCAAAATCATTTCTGAACCACATATTAACGATTTAGAAAGATTAATAAAAGTTAAAACTATCGAAGTACACAAGAACTTGAAGAAGGTTAAGCTTAAGTTACGTTTGACAGGCGATTAGGCATAGTCTGTCGACTTATTTCCATGATTCACCATTCATCCATCGACCATTTGACATGATTTGTGGCCAATTTGTCACTTTTATGGTCCTATCAGCCTCAGGAAATAGTTTTATATAGTTTATGACCACAGATGTGGGCAACTGATAAAAAAAAACCTAGTAGGCCTAATATGTTATATATGCCGACCAATGACTTCATCGCCACGGTAGGGTATATTCTTTACTCTGTTTTATGCACAGAATACAGCCGGAGGCCCTTGTCAAAAATTCAAATGTGTAAGTTGACGCGGAGGTAGGTCCTTGTCAAAAAATTAAATGTGTAACTTGACATCGAAGGCCCTTGTCAAAAAAATAAATGTCTAACTTGACGCCGGAGGCCCTTGTCAAAATTTCAAATGTGTAAGTTGACGCCAGAGGTCATTGTCAAAAATATTAATGTGTAACTTGACGCCGGAGGTCCTTGTCAAAATTTCAAATGTGTAAGTTGACGCCAGAGGTCATTGTCAAAAATATTAATGTGAAACTTGACGCCGGAGGTCCTTGTTAAAAATTTAAATGTGTAACTTGATGCCGGAGTCCCTTGTCAAAATTTTAAATGTAATCTGACACCGAAGGCCCTTGTCAAAAAATTGAATGTGTAACTTGACGCCGGAGGCCCTTGTCAAAAATTAAAATGTGTAAGTGGACACCAGAGGTCATTGTCAAAAAAATTAATGTGTAACTTGATGCCGGAGGCCCTTGTCAAAAATTTCAAAGGTGTAAGTGGGCACCAGGTCATTGTCAAAAAAATTAATGTGTAACTTGACGCCGGAGGTCCTGTCAAAATTTTTAATCTGTAACTTGATGCCGGAGGCCCTTGTCAAAACTTTAAATGTAAATTGTAAAGGTAAAGTATTTGACATATGTCAGTTATGTCTCGATTTAATAAAACAGTGGGAATTTCATTCTTTGCTTCAGTTGCATAAATAATTGAAATTTCTTTGTGAGGCTATTTCTCATGTTGTCTTTCGTTTCCAGCACACAAATGTGACGTTTTGTGCTTCCTCTGCATCTTCTATCTCTGAGCTGATCTTGTACTAACATAACATTCATTGTACATTCACCACTAACTCACTGGCTCACCTGTTTGGTAAGTAAAACATGTTTGTAATTTATTTCTGTTTATATTTGAATCAGTTGAGTTTGTTTAGCCTAAATATAACATGACCATTCTTGGTTAAATCAGGCTCAATTTTAATAAAACATTTTCGCCAAGGTGAGAAATTAAATTAATTAAATGCTTTGTATTTCAGACACATCGCATATATACATATGATTGCCTTTAGTCAATGAACGATTTATTGTTTGCTTCTCGAACTCGTACTTAATACCACTTCAATCGTCGCATGCCGTACTTGTTTAGTCTGTCATATTAGTGATACCAAGTGCTGTTATTTGGAAAATGATAGTTCCACAAATTTTCTATTGGTCATTGTTTTAGTTTACATTTGATCCAGCACCCTTTATTCTAATTGAATAAAATTACTTGAAGTTGATCCTAATCGAGTATACATGAACAACTTACACTAAATTCTATTGAATTCTACTCCCTCTGTATATTTCACTAAAAGTCTTCAGTTGTCTGATCTGTTTACCTTCTCGATCTAATTCCAGCAATTAGTTCTATAATTGCACAGTGCATTTCATTATACCAGTGAGCAATAATGGATATTGATAAATCAATCACACCTCCATCTAATCTAGATATCAGTAATTATCACAAGGCACATGGTCTAAACAAATGCACTGATTGGATATCACAGCTGCACCCTGAATGCAAGCCAAAATCAATCGAAAAATCTATAACGCGGCTGTTGCAATCATACAGAGAAAACATAAAACATAAAAAAGGTCAAACTTTGATGATTGGTCACAAGAAGTGTACAAGCCTCCAGACTCAAATCCACAGATAAATTTCAAAGCAGTGACTGAACCGGATGTCCAACTTCTAGAACCAAGGGCGGAACTGGACAAGAATTAGGATAAATTGACATCTGTGAAGTTATCCAGGGAGAGTTTCAGGGGAAAACTAAAAAGAACGGCACTTCGGGAAACGTACTACAGAGAGAAGAGTGCCAAGCTGGAGGAAATGATGAACCACACAGGTGACGCGACGAACTACCACAGCCAAATAGAAGAGTTAGAAGATAAACTTGATACAACAGAAGAAGGGTGTTGGGTTACGTCGGGAAGACTGCAAAGAATATTCCGTCAACCAAAACAATACGAAATATGAATATTGAAAGGCTGGGTATAAGTCAAATGCACGTTGCGGAATCCTTCAAAGCAAAGCAAAATGTAACTCGGTACAGCGATGAGACCAGCAAATTTGGTGAGCGTTATATGGGATATCACCTTACAGATGAAGACAAAAACTACTATGTCATCGGCATCCGAGATCTCGCCACAAAATCAGCGGACAACACGCTACACACGTTTAAAGAAGTCCTTCAGGACATCGAAGATAGAAGCCTTGAAACAGATTCAAAAGTGGGCAAAAAGATTCTAACCAACATCAGAAATACGATGTCCGATCGTGCGGCAACGGAACTGAAGTGGCATGAAATGCTGCAGAATCATCGAAAAAATATTCTTCCTGAAATGGAACAACATTGGCAATCACTATCAGATGCGGACAAAGCTCCAATGGAGAGGTTGAAAAATTTCTACTGTGGTCTACACAGCTTTGTACAAATTGCTGAAGTCACACAGAAATGTCTTGTTCAATTGGAAAAGGATATGCCACCAGAAGAGAAGCATGATATGCCGGTTGTATTCGCCAGTAATAAATCTGAACCAGGAACTGTGCGTCTCATCAGGACATCTTGCAAAGCATTTGGTCGAGGAGGAGACGAGAAGAGTGGGTGCTATGGAGACTTTAAGGTTTATGCAAAAGAAGAGATGGTTAGCATAGGGTTGAAATCAATGCCGTTAGTTCCTTTTCGAGGAAACAGGTTTAACATTATTTTCTTCAATGGCGGCTATGTCTATGTCCTTCACAGTCTGATGATAAAATATCTTGAAGGAAAGGGAGAATTGAATCTCCTCCTCAGGTCAGTTTTAGCCGATTTGAAGAGCGGTATCATCATTGCAGGCTGCAAGGCATTGGGTCTTGTCAGCAAACTCGTCACCGGGCCACTGTGGAGAATAATCGAAAGTAAGTCTATCCATGTAATGGACATGCCAGCCATCATAGAGAGTGTTCTGAGCTACCTAGAAGAATCGTCCAAGATTTTATCACTGTTTATATCTGGTGAAACAGCCCGTCCAGATTCCAGCTTCTGGACAGTGAAAGAAGATGCCACATACAAACATCTTGTGAGTAGTTCAGAGTATGATACAGACACCGAAGTCGTCCTCAGCACTATTCTTCCTGCAATCACCAATCTCCTGAGGGAACACTACAAGGATTTTTTGAAAGATGGAGTCTACAACAACCCAGGGAATTATGTGAAAGCTGTCACCAAAAGTGTGGAAAAACACAACAAGTTCGCAGAAAGAGTGTTTGCCTATTGCGACAGACTGCTGCGTTTTAAGCCGAATATTACACACATAGCACAAGAATCGTACATAATGTTTTGTTTGAACGGCACAAAAATGTGGCTAGATGCACAATCCAAAGAAGAACAGGAGAAGATAGTGAAGAAGGCAATGAGTGATTCGAATTTGATGGTGAAGCTGTATAAGGAAAGGAGATGTGAGATTAGTAAGCAGAGAGAAGAAAACCAAAGAATAAAGAGAGAAGAAGAAGAAAAGAAAGCGAAGAAGCGATTCGAGGAGAAAGACATGAGGGTGAAAGATATCTTATACTACAAGCTATACCAGACAGAAGATGAGGTGGATAGGTGCCTAGACAACACCGCCGCAAAGGGAGAGAAAGCAGATGCTCTGAAAGCCCAGATCAGATTTCGACAATCGATTCTTGGTCAGGAAGGTGACGCTGAGCTATTTCGGTTCTCAGTGAAAGTTGGCGACAAGAGGCGAAGGTTGACTGTGGATGAATTAACGAGGAATGTGAAACAGCTGGTGAAAAATGCTCAATCAATGACATCATCGAACTCTTCAAGCAAATCTTATCTGATAGGAAGGGATATTTTACACTCAATGGTTAAATAAGATGACACTGGTGATGGACAAGTGGCCCAATATAAGGCGACCGTTATATCAACCGTACCAGGATATCCATCATGGTACAACTTGAAGTATGAAGGAGACGACGATCTCTACGTGGAAAAGCTGGACAACGAAATGAAGTTGGGGAACGTCGAGCTAGTCATAAACTAATTACAAGTCTGGCATAACATTTGTAAATACAAGTTGAAGTAATAGGATTTATATATTTATTTATTTATCTCATTTTTTGCTGGATTTTATCTGGACATTTGACATAGGCACATGGAAAAGACGATAGACAACATTACATTTTATGTTCGGAAGTTTCCATAAACATGAATACATAACTTATTATTAGTAAAAGAAACTTGTTGACCATTTTATAACAGGTACTCACAACAAAAATAAATATATTTGCTGCATCTATGTCAATATGCACAGTAGGCCTAATACTGTATATCATTTGTATTTTGTAATACAATCTAAGAACACAATTTGTGCAATATTTCTAACTCTCAATGGAATTATTCCTGGTGCATAAGAATTTAAAGGTACTCAATCCGATCAGAGCGTCCTATATTGCAATTTCTTTGGGGGTAAAAAATAATTAATTCGAGTCGAGGAACCTACCAATCAACGCTCAGGGTGATCAGATATCGATATTTGAAGTTTTGTTATTTCTATTTTTTCTGTCCCAGAACACGCCGTCAAAAGGTTGTTCTCGGTCAAAATTGCTTTATTATTACCACTTGATTTTAGAGTTATCCATCCTCGTCTGTTTGAATAGTGTTTCTGGTGTTCACATCTCGAGAAAATTACGAAGTTAGGGGCAATTATTAGTACACATCTCGAGAAAATTACAAAAATCAATATCTAATAACTCGGAGCTTTGTTTTATGGGTTCCTTGACTCGAATCAAATATTTTTTTTACCACCAAAGCCAAAGAAATAGTAATATAGACCCTCTGATCGGATTGAGTACCTTTAACTTGTCATGTTAAACAGTCTGTATTTTACTTTTATCGTTATCAAACAAATTTATTCAACCTTAAATTAAAACAGAAATTTATTACGCATTTATATTATATCCAAGAACCTACCAATTAATCAATGTATACACATATATATTGTTCTATTTTCGCCTCCAGTGTGCCTGGTCAGTCCATTTTACTAAATATAACTAAAATCCTTGCTGCAATTTATATATTTTTAAATTAAATACTCTGTAGAATTGAACTACCTCTGCAAACTTGTTAAATTTGTCTAAAATGTCATATCTGTGACATAAATTAAGTTGTTAACTAAGGACATTACACGTAGAATGCACTTGTGCACATTATAGTTTCTAATTTTGAGAGAGAAATGTGGTTACGAAACTTATGGTGGTATTGACTAGCTTTTACCCCATGTCAAAGATCACTTCTATCAGTTTTTGGTGAGTCATGCATGCAAAAGTCTTGTTTGTTCATTAGTATCTTATTATTCCACTCGGTTATGTTCTCATTTACCAGTTTCGTTGAATCTTATGATTCCTTTTTAAAGTTTTAGATGTGTGCACTGCACCTGGAAGTATAAGTGATTCTATTTCTTCTCAGTTAGCTGTTGATTTTAAGTTACGCTTATACTGTCCACCAGGCTAGAACTACAGTTTGAGCTAGCTATTAATATAGAAACTATATGATAAAAGGTTTTCTTCATTTTAGTCAGCATAAAAATCTTTAAAATAGCATACATGTACCTGTACTAGTGTATAACATCTAAATAATAGTAAATATATCAGTTTATCTATCAAGCCAGGAAAAAACATATTCTTTTCCTGTATTCCTGGGTATTTCGGCACTAAAGTACACTATACCACATAAATGCGCATTATGTGGAAATATTTATCCAAATATTGACGTTGTATCCAAATATAAAACATTAAACTGCACACAACTTTTGAACTGATAAGAAGAACATGTATAAATGAAAACTCCTCCAAGTTCAAAATGAGAGATGGTATGTTTAGGAGTTTCTGTTTTCAGCTTGGCAGATATCCCATTTTGCCCTTACCCTATAGGTGTCGAGCGGAATTCTTGCCGAAAATCTAAAAATTCAATTGCTAATAATGTTTTAACTCCTTATAGTACCTGAAAGAGGTTTTATCTGTTGTATTTGACATACTAATACCTTTAAAATGACATGATACACATTATCAGTTTTTGTCTCTACCCCGGCTATAATCCAATGTTGCCCCTACCCTACAGCGCCCCTGTGGTCATCAGTCAGGAAATATCAGAAATTTGAAAAATTGAAATGACCATAACTTTTGAAAACTTTAAGGTGATTCAAAACAATTTGTTTATCTGTATTCAGCACAAAAAATCCTCCACAATAACATATGACATGACAAGGATTAGTAGTTTCTGTTTTCAGCTTGGCTGATATCCCATTTTGCCCTTACCCTATAGGTGTCGAGCGGAATTCTTGCCGGAAATCTAAAAATTCAATTGCCCATAACATTTTAACTACTCATAGTACCTGAAAGAGGTTTTATCTGTTGTATTTGACATAATAATACCTTTAAAATGACACATGACTTGATAGACATCATCAGTTTTTGTCTCTACCCCGGCTATAATCCAATTTTGCCCCTACCCTACAGCGCCCCTGTGGAGATCCGGCAGAAAATATAGGAAATGTGAAAAATTCAAATGACCATAACTTTTGAACCACTTGAGATATCCAAAAAAGGTTTTCTATTTGATAGTCAGAATGCAATTGCCTTTAAAATGACATATACCATGATGTTTGTTAATGAATTTAAAATTTTGACCTCCCATTAGTACCGGAAGTCCGTATGTTAGATAGCTGTGAATTAATGCGTAGTAGAGATTTTTTTGCAGTTTTGGGAAGAATGCGTTTTACCTTGTTTAGAGCAAACAATGCATGTTTTATTCGTTTGTTAAGCATTGAGATATGAGTTTGTTTAAAGTAAGGTTTTCATCTATGTAAATGCCCAGGAATTTTAAAGAAGCTTCTTGACACCTATTACCAACTCTATTGAGTTGCTTATTGTTTAATTTTACCTTCAATCGTGACCATTTATTGTCATTCATTGGTGGGTGAAGTAGCATATATTTGCTTTTTGATGTGTTGATCGAAAGTCTGTTACACCAGCACCAAGTTGATAATTTTTCTAACTCGATGTTCACTGCTTTTTGTGTGGTATTACCATCATTGCCAGAAATATATAGAGTTGTGTCATCCGCGAATGACAACATGTTGAGTGACGTACAGTTGGGCATGTCATTAACATATAGTAAAAAGAGCATAGGTCCGATTATTGAGCCTGAGGTACACAACATAAAATATTTTGTATATTTGATTTTTCACCCATTATTTCTACGTACTGTTGCCGTTCATTTAAATAGCTTTTGAACCAGTTGTTCGACCCCCCCCCCCCTAACACCGTATTATTCAAGTTTTCTAAGTAATAGATAATGATTGATGGTGTCGAATGCTTTTGATAAGTCTATAAAAATCGCAAGTGTTGAATCTTTCGTTGGCTTATCATTATTTTCTACAACAGGGTGTAAGAGGTGCAGCAAAGGGTGAATAGTTGAGTGATCTTAGCGAAAACCATACTGGTGATTATGCAGTATGTTGAATCGCGACATGAATCAGGTTAGTCTTTTTTGCATTAGTTTTTCGATGAGT
Organism: Siphonodentalium dalli; assembly: GCA_032622095.1. Taxonomy (NCBI): domain Eukaryota; kingdom Metazoa; phylum Mollusca; class Scaphopoda; order Gadilida; family Siphonodentaliidae; genus Siphonodentalium; species Siphonodentalium dalli. The sequence goes on along the minus strand of CP136065.1, from coordinate 176,817,991 downwards.
TTAGAAAACACTGGTAGTATAATTAACGGCCTGTAGTTTTCAATCAAGTCGTGCGATCCTCCTTTATGTACGGGTATAACTTTTGCAACATTAATGTTTGTGGGAAACTTTCCTTCTTCAAATGACATATTGAATATATGCGTTAGCGCGCTTGCAGTTTCGGGTATTGTTTTTTTTATTAGTTTGGTTGATATGTCATTTACATCGGTGCTTCCTTTTCAGAGTAATAATGAACAGGTTGATACTATTTCGTCCATGTCGGTTGGGCGAATGAAGAAATTACCAGCGTGAGTTTCTTTTAGGTACTGTGAGAAGTCATGGCCAGGTTTAACTGGAACTTCGGTGCTTGTTTTATATCCGATTAGGGAGAAATAGTCATTGAATGATTTGGCAATATCCGTCTGATTTGATATATCGCAGTTTCCGTGACGTAATTTCGATGGAATTTTGGGTCTATTGTTGGTCAAATTCAATGCATCTTTCAATATCGCCCACGTTTGTCTCATGTTGAATTTATTTGCTTGTAACACATCAGTGTAGTAATAATTTTTGCTTTTTCTTTTTATCGTATTGAATAATTGGCAGTATTCCTTGTAATTTTTAGAATTAAAATCCGTTGGGTTTTTCCATTTTTTAACGTATAGATTATTTTTATGTAGAGAGGAATTTAGGAGACCTGCCGTCATCCTTGGTTGTTTAGTGACGTATTTCTTTGGTTTGGAGACGACTAATGGGAACGCTTTGTTATATGCATCGAGCTATACCTTCATGAAGTTATCATATGCTAGATTGATCGATGAACTGTTATATACACTGTCAAATGAGTCGGTCTGTAGAATACTTTTAAAGGTTGAGATATTGTTTCGCTGAATATTCTGATCGGTTCCTGCTGAGTTATAGTTTCGGTGTCATCGTGATTTGTGAGCATTTCCGAATAAAATGTGGCGAAATGGTCCGAAACATCGGTAAGTATAATTCCTGATTTTTTTTTCACCACGCTATTTGTAAAATGTTGTCTATTAGTGTAGCTGAATAGTCGGTTACTCTTGTTTGGTTTAGTAATTACCGGCATGAACCCGTTTTCGAAAATGGTGTCAATGAAATTACTCGGTTTTGTGTGAGTTTCCAAGCCGAGAAGATCAATATTATAATCACCAATCAGGCTTGTTTGTTTTCTTAATTGATTCCATTATTGTGGTAAGCTCGGAGACAAAAGTGTCCAGGTCTGCCAGAGGGGCTGAATTTGGCCTATAAATAGAACCTACTATGTAACTTGATTTAGAACTTACATTTACTTCGATGAATAATGTCTCGATAACATGTGTGATAAATATTGATAAGTCATCACGTATTTTATAAGAATGGGTATTCTTGACAAATAATCCTATACCCCCTCTGCCGTCATCGAATTCGGGCCGTGTCCTATACTCTAGTTTATGGTAACCCGGTAGACTATAATTATAATTATAATTATAAGACTATAAATTATATGAATCATCTCTCTCAATCTCACTCAATCGGATTTTATCCGTAGTCATCGATATCATTCGATTTATTTTGTTTACATATCATACTCGGACGTACTATTGAGTTAAATAGTAATTGCTTGCGGATGTCTGGTATTTTGGATTTCGCATCGTAACATATTTTTTGTACCAACCGAGGATCATGAACGGATAACACAAAATAATACATATTGAATAACAGGAATCAAATAGAGTGAACTGTTCGATCTTGGTCGAGGTGGATCTGATGTTTCACACAGATTATCAGACAGAAACCTTTCGTAGAGCAATCGGATGGTACTAATTTGTCAGAAGCGTGGAGCATTTATTTATACCTTTGGTGGAAGTTACAGTGATGCTCAAAGCTAGTCTCCCCACAACAACCGAAAAACTACGAAACACCTCTCAGGAGTCAGTAGGAAACACGGCCCGCTGCCATTCATTGGTAAGCTCTCGCCCACACATGTATACCAAGGACATCAAGAATTGAAACATCGCATTCATTACCTGCTGTGACACAGAATGTTACCCCAGAACAGCCACTATCAGTTACTGTTGAGACGAAAGCAAACTGGACAGCACGTGAAATCCTGCAGCTGATTTCTCATATTAAATTGAACTACAAGCTTTTGAGAGGCAAAGTGGCAAGGAAAGACAATATTTGGCGAGATATAGCAAAGAAATTTTTGTCAAAAAATCATGAGCAGATCAGTAACAAATGGAAGAATTTGATAGGACAAAACAAGAAATATATAATAAATATTCTGACAAAGGCAGTAGGCGTGCAGCAACGACAAAGCCAAAATATTTTGACCAAATCGACGAGATAACTGGCACATCACATGCGGTTAGACCTAGGTGCCTGGTCGACAGCATGAGACCTGTGCCAATAGAAGTGCAGCCCGATGTACCGGCAGAGCCAATTGCAATTGAAGCACAACCAGAGGAGCATGATGAAGAATCGATACCCTTGGTTCCTGATGCATCATTAAATCTTAACAGGCATAGAAGACCAACAAGCCATCGTGATTGTATAAGACAACAGTTAATTGCAATAAATGAGTCAAACCAAGAACAAAAAACAATTATTAGAGAGGAAATGGAAGAAAACAGAGTGATGTACAGATAGATTAACCGGGAGAGAATCGATGTTCTAAGAAGTTTAGTTGTAGAAATGAGAGAATCGAGGAAAGAATCCAAGAGAAAGAGGCGCAGGCATTATACTGACTCAAGTAGTAATGAAGAGTAGAGGGTTTTGACCAAAGAAACTGGGGGGTGGGGGGTAGCAAAAAAATTTGCAGGAAGGTATGCGTTTTTTTTGTATCTGGTATTTTCGTGGACTCATTCATTACATGTGTACCCACAAACCCGCAAATATTTTTAGACGCACCAAATTACACCAATTTTGGTCCAAAACTAGCTGAAACCACTTAAAACCTTACATATGTCGCTCATACCACTGGGAACTTTTCTCATTTAGTCCAAATGACAGTTTAACCAGTTTTAGACTTTAGCAGGTATGTTTTATACTGACTGATAGGTATTTGTCTAACACATACACGTATTAAGAGTTTCCAGGTCAGTGCACGACGAGAGTATGCTAGAATAGCCTAGTGGTTAAATTCCACACTGCTAATTGGAAATTATAATGCATTGATGTAGTGGACAAGTACAGTAACCATTCAGAAGCTGCTAGATAGTTACTACACATACTAGCACTATAGTATAAGGCATATGCATCCAATTTGACCAAAACATTTTTTATACATATTCAGTGCAAGCTATAATATGAACCAAACATCTGTTTTGCTATTTGGCTGTAATACATTTTAAGCTGATAGCATATCACAGGACAGTGAACTAAATCTTGACTTTCGAATCACTGCTGACATTTTGTAGACACGTCCATGACATGAGTTGTTAAGCTCCAATTCAACTAGAGTTTATATATTTTGACGTTAGATACAGAGAGGGGATTTAACAGGGTGCAATTTGAACTATTATTTGATCAACTGGTGGCATTAGCAAGCCTAGATCTTTGTACCGGATACATGCAATTCCATAATTTATAACTATTTTCTTAATCAACCAGCTCAACATTATTCCATTCCACTTTTGTGGAGCAACTACGATTACACTAAATAACAGGAATCAAATAGAGTGAACTGTTCGATCTTGGTCGAGGTGGATCTGATGTTTCACACAGATTATCAGACAGAAACCTTTCGTAGAGCAATCGGATGGTACTAATTTGTCAGAAGCGTGGAGCATTTATTTATACCTTTGGTGGAAGTTACAGTGATGCTCAAAGCTAGTCTCCCCACAACAACCGAAAAACTACGAAACACCTCTCAGGAGTCAGTAGGAAACACGGCCCGCTGCCATTCATTGGTAAGCTCTCGCCCACACATGTATACCAAGGACATCAAGAATTGAAACATCGCATTCATTACCTGCTGTGACACAGAATGTTACCCCAGAACAGCCACTATCAGTTACTGTTGAGACGAAAGCAATCTGGACAGCACGTGAAATCCTGCAGCTGATTTCTCATGTTAAATTGAACTACAAGCTTTTGAGAGGCAAAGTGGCAAGGAAAGACAATATTTGGCGAGATATAGCAAAGAAATTTTTGTCAAAAAATCATGAGCAGATCAGTAACAAATGGAAGAATTTGATAGGACAAAACAAGAAATATATAATAAATATTCTGACAAAGGCAGTAGGCGTGCAGCAATGACAAAGCCAAAATATTTTGACCAAATCGACGAGATAACTGGCACATCACATGCGGTTAGACCTAGGTGCCTGGTCGACAGCATGAGACCTGTGCCAATAGAAGTGCAGCCCGATGTACCGGCAGAGCCAATTGCAATTGAAGCACAACCAGAGGAGCATGATGAAGAATCGATACCCTTGGTTCCTGATGCATCATTAAATTTTACATGCACACCAACATTTATTAGAGAGGAAATGGAAGAAAACAGAGTGATGTACAGATAGATTAACCGGGAGAGAATCGATGTTCTAAGAAGTTTAGTTGTAGAAATGAGAGAATCGAGGAAAGAATCCAAGAGAAAGAGGCGCAGGCATTATACTGACTCAAGTAGTAATGAAGAGTAGAGGGTTTTGACCAAAGAAACTGGGGGGTGGGGGTAGCAAACAAATTTGCAGGAAGGTATGCGTTTTTTTTGTATCTGGTATTTTCGTGGACTCATTCATTACATGTGTACCCACAAACCCGCAAATATTTTTAGACGCACCAAATTACACCAATTTTGGTCCAAAACTAGCTGAAACCACTTAAAACCTTACATATGTCGCTCATACCACTGGGAACTTTTCTCATTTAGTCCAAATGACAGTTTAACCAGTTTTAGACTTTAGCAGGTATGTTTTATACTGACTGATAGGTATTTGTCTAACACATACACGTATTAAGAGTTTCCAGGTCAGTGCACGACGAGAGTATGCTAGAATAGCCTAGTGGTTAAATTCCACACTGCTAATTGGAAATTATAATGCATTGATGTAGTGGACAAGTACAGTAACCATTCAGAAGCTGCTAGATAGTTACTACACATACTAGCACTATAGTATAAGGCATATGCATCCAATTTGACCAAAACATTTTTTATACATATTCAGTGCAAGCTATAATATGAACCAAACATCTGTTTTGCTATTTGGCTGTAATACATTTTTAAGCTGATAGCATATCACAGGACAGTGAACTAAATCTTGACTTTCGAATCACTGCTGACATTTTGTAGACACGTCCATGACATGAGTTGTTAAGCTCCAATTCAACTAGAGTTTATATATTTTGACGTTAGATACAGAGAGGGGATTTAACAGGGTGCAATTTGAACTATTATTTGATCAACTGGTGGCATTAGCCAGCCTAGATCTTTGTACCGGATACATGCAATTCCATAATTTATAACTATTTTCTTAATCAACCAGCTCAACATTATTCCATTCCACTTTTGTGGAGCAACTACGATTACACTAAATAACAGGAATCCAATAGAGTGAACTGTTCGATCTTGGTCGAGGTGGATCTGATGTTTCACACAGATTATCAGACAGAAACCTTTCGTAGAGCAATCGGATGGTACTAATTTGTCAGAAGCGTGGAGCATTTATTTATACCTTTGGTGGAAGTTACAGTGATGCTCAAAGCTAGTCTCCCCACAACAACCGAAAAACTACGAAACACCTCTCAGGAGTCAGTAGGAAACACGGCCCGCTGCCATTCATTGGTAAGCTCTCGCCCACACATGTATACCAAGGACATCAAGAATTGAAACATCGCATTCATTACCTGCTGTGACACAGAATGTTACCCCAGAACAGCCACTATCAGTTACTGTTGAGACGAAAGCAATCTGGACAGCACGTGAAATCCTGCAGCTGATTTCTCATGTTAAATTGAACTACAAGCTTTTGAGAGGCAAAGTGGCAAGGAAAGACAATATTTGGCGAGATATAGCAAAGAAATTTTTGTCAAAAAATCATGAGCAGATCAGTAACAAATGGAAGAATTTGATAGGACAAAACAAGAAATATATAATAAATATTCTGACAAAGGCAGTAGGCGTGCAGCAATGACAAAGCCAAAATATTTTGACCAAATCGACGAGATAACTGGCACATCACATGCGGTTAGACCTAGGTGCCTGGTCGACAGCATGAGACCTGTGCCAATAGAAGTGCAGCCCGATGTACCGGCAGAGCCAATTGCAATTGAAGCACAACCAGAGGAGCATGATGAAGAATCGATACCCTTGGTTCCTGATGCATCATTAAATCTTAACAGGCATAGAAGACCAACAAGCCATCGTGATTGTATAAGACAACAGTTAATTGCAATAAATGAGTCAAACCAAGAACAAAAAACCATTATTAGAGAGGAAATGGAAGAAAACAGAGTGATGTACAGATAGATTAACCGGGAGAGAATCGATGTTCTAAGAAGTTTAGTTGTAGAAATGAGAGAATCGAGGAAAGAATCCAAGAGAAAGAGGCGCAGGCATTATACTGACTCAAGTAGTAATGAAGAGTAGAGGGTTTTGACCAAAGAAACTGGGGGGTGGGGGTAGCAAAAAAATTTGCAGGAAGGTATGCGTTTTTTTTTGTATCTGGTATTTTCGTGGACTCATTCATTACATGTGTACCCACAAACCCGAAATATTTTTAGACGCACCAAATTACACCAATTTTGGTCCAAAACTAGCTGAAACCACTTAAAACCTTACATATGTCGCTCATACCACTGGGAACTTTTCTCATTTAGTCCAAATGACAGTTTAACCAGTTTTAGACTTTAGCAGGTATGTTTTATACTGACTGATAGGTATTTGTCTAACACATACACGTATTAAGAGTTTCCAGGTCAGTGCACGACGAGAGTATGCTAGAATAGCCTAGTGGTTAAATTCCACACTGCTAATTGGAAATTATAATGCATTGATGTAGTGGACAAGTACAGTAACCATTCAGAAGCTGCTAGATAGTTACTACACATACTAGCACTATAGTATAAGGCATATGCATCCAATTTGACCAAAACATTTTTTATACATATTCAGTGCAAGCTATAATATGAACCAAACATCTGTTTTGCTATTTGGCTGTAATACATTTTAAGCTGATAGCATATCACAGGACAGTGAACTAAATCTTGACTTTCGAATCACTGCTGACATTTTGTAGACACGTCCATGACATGAGTTGTTAAGCTCCAATTCAACTAGAGTTTATATATTTTGACGTTAGATACAGAGAGGGGATTTAACAGGGTGCAATTTGAACTATTATTTGATCAACTGGTGGCATTAGCAAGCCTAGATCTTTGTACCGGATACATGCAATTCCATAATTTATAACTATTTTCTTAATCAACCAGCTCAACATTATTCCATTCCACTTTTGTGGAGCAACTACGATTACACTAAATAACAGGAATCAAATAAAGTGAACTGTTCGATCTTGGTCGAGGTGGATCTGATGTTTCACACAGATTATCAGACAGAAACCTTTCGTAGAGCAATCGGATGGTACTAATTTGTCAGAAGCGTGGAGCATTTATTTATACCTTTGGTGGAAGTTACAGTGATGCTCAAAGCTAGTCTCCCCACAACAACCGAAAAACTACGAAACACCTCTCAGGAGTCAGTAGGAAACACGGCCCGCTGCCATTCATTGGTAAGCTCTCGCCCACACATGTATACCAAGGACATCAAAAATTGAAACATCGCATTCATTACCTGCTGTGACACAGAATGTTACCCCAGAACAGCCACTATCAGTTACTGTTGAGACGAAAGCAATCTGGACAGCACGTGAAATCCTGCAGCTGATTTCTCATGTTAAATTGAACTACAAGCTTTTGAGAGGCAAAGTGGCAAGGAAAGACAATATTTGGCGAGATATAGCAAAGAAATTTTTGTCAAAAAATCATGAGCAGATCAGTAACAAATGGAAGAATTTGATAGGACAAAACAAGAAATATATAATAAATATTCTGACAAAGGCAGTAGGCGTGCAGCAATGACAAAGCCAAAATATTTTGACCAAATCGACGAGATAACTGGCACATCACATGCGGTTAGACCTAGGTGCCTGGTCGACAGCATGAGACCTGTGCCAATAGAAGTGCAGCCCGATGTACCGGCAGAGCCAATTGCAATTGAAGCACAACCAGAGGAGCATGATGAAGAATCGATACCCTTGGTTCCTGATGCATCATTAAATTTAACAGGCATAGAAGACCAACAAGCCATCGTGATTGTATAAGACAACAGTTAATTGCAATAAATGAGTCAAACCAAGAACAAAAAACCATTATTAGAGAGGAAATGGAAGAAAACAGTGATGTACAGATAGATTAACCGGGAGAGAATCGATGTTCTAAGAAGTTTAGTTGTAGAAATGAGAGAATCGAGGAAAGAATCCAAGAGAAAGAGGCGCAGGCATTATTCTGACTCAAGTAGTAATGAAGAGTAGAGGGTTTTGACCAAAGAAACTGGGGGTGGGGGTAGCAAAAAAATTTGCAGGAAGGTATGCGTTTTTTTTGTATCTGGTATTTTCGTGGACTCATTCATTACATGTGTACCCACAAACCCGCAAATATTTTTAGACGCACCAAATTACACCAATTTTGGTCCAAAACTAGCTGAAACCACTTAAAACCTTACATATGTCGCTCATACCACTGGGAACTTTTCTCCTTTAGTCCAAATGACAGTTTAACCAGTTTTAGGCTTTAGCAGGTATGTTTTATACTGACTGATAGGTATTTGTCTACCACATACACGTATTAAGAGTTTCCAGGTCAGTGCACGAGAGTATGCTAGAATAGCCTAGTGGTTAAATTCCACACTGCTAATTGGAAATTATAATGCATTGATGTAGTGGACAAGTACAGTAACCATTCAGAAGCTGCTAGATAGTTACTACACATACTAGCACTATAGTATAAGGCATATGCATCCAATTTGACCAAAACATTTTTTATACATATTCAGTGCAAGCTATAATATGAACCAAACATCTGTTTTGCTATTTGGCTGTAATACATTTTTAAGCTGATAGCATATCACAGGACAGTGAACTAAATCTTGACTTTCGAATCACTGCTGACATTTTGTAGACACGTCCATGACATGAGTTGTTAAGCTCCAATTCAACTAGAGTTTATATATTTTGACGTTAGATACAGAGAGGGGATTTAACAGGGTGCAATTTGAACTATTATTTGATCAACTGGTGGCATTAGCCAGCCTAGATCTTTGTACCGGATACATGCAATTCCATAATTTATAACTATTTTCTTAATCAACCAGCTCAACATTATTCCATTCCACTTTTGTGGAGCAACTACGATTACACTAAATAACAGGAATCCAATAGAGTGAACTGTTCGATCTTGGTCGAGGTGGATCTGATGTTTCACACAGATTATCAGACAGAAACCTTTCGTAGAGCAATCGGATGGTACTAATTTGTCAGAAGCGTGGAGCATTTATTTATACCTTTGGTGGAAGTTACAGTGATGCTCAAAGCTAGTCTCCCCACAACAACCGAAAAACTACGAAACACCTCTCAGGAGTCAGTAGGAAACACGGCCCGCTGCCATTCATTGGTAAGCTCTCGCCCACACATGTATACCAAGGACATCAAGAATTGAAACATCGCATTCATTACCTGCTGTGACACAGAATGTTACCCCAGAACAGCCACTATCAGTTACTGTTGAGACGAAAGCAATCTGGACAGCACGTGAAATCCTGCAGCTGATTTCTCATGTTAAATTGAACTACAAGCTTTTGAGAGGCAAAGTGGCAAGGAAAGACAATATTTGGCGAGATATAGCAAAGAAATTTTTGTCAAAAAATCATGAGCAGATCAGTAACAAATGGAAGAATTTGATAGGACAAAACAAGAAATATATAATAAATATTCTGACAAAGGCAGTAGGCGTGCAGCAATGACAAAGCCAAAATATTTTGACCAAATCGACGAGATAACTGGCACATCACATGCGGTTAGACCTAGGTGCCTGGTCGACAGCATGAGACCTGTGCCAATAGAAGTGCAGCCCGATGTACCGGCAGAGCCAATTGCAATTGAAGCACAACCAGAGGAGCATGATGAAGAATCGATACCCTTGGTTCCTGATGCATCATTAAATCTTAACAGGCATAGAAGACCAACAAGCCATCGTGATTGTATAAGACAACAGTTAATTGCAATAAATGAGTCAAACCAAGAACAAAAAACCATTATTAGAGAGGAAATGGAAGAAAACAGAGTGATGTACAGATAGATTAACCGGGAGAGAATCGATGTTCTAAGAAGTTTAGTTGTAGAAATGAGAGAATCGAGGAAAGAATCCAAGAGAAAGAGGCGCAGGCATTATACTGACTCAAGTAGTAATGAAGAGTAGAGGGTTTTGACCAAAGAAACTGGGGGGTGGGGGTAGCAAAAAAATTTGCAGGAAGGTATGCGTTTTTTTTGTATCTGGTATTTTCGTGGACTCATTCATTACATGTGTACCCACAAACCCGACATATTTTTAGACGCACCAAATTACACCAATTTTGGTCCAAAACTAGCTGAAACCACTTAAAACCTTACATATGTCGCTCATACCACTGGGAACTTTTCTCATTTAGTCCAAATGACAGTTTAACCAGTTTTAGACTTTAGCAGGTATGTTTTATACTGACTGATAGGTATTTGTCTAACACATACACGTATTAAGAGTTTCCAGGTCAGTGCACGACGAGAGTATGCTAGAATAGCCTAGTGGTTAAATTCCACACTGCTAATTGGAAATTATAATGCATTGATGTAGTGGACAAGTACAGTAACCATTCAGAAGCTGCTAGATAGTTACTACACATACTAGCACTATAGTATAAGGCATATGCATCCAATTTGACCAAAACATTTTTTATACATATTCAGTGCAAGCTATAATATGAACCAAACATCTGTTTTGCTATTTGGCTGTAATACATTTTAAGCTGATAGCATATCACAGGACAGTGAACTAAATCTTGACTTTCGAATCACTGCTGACATTTTGTAGACACGTCCATGACATGAGTTGTTAAGCTCCAATTCAACTAGAGTTTATATATTTTGACGTTAGATACAGAGAGGGGATTTAACAGGGTGCAATTTGAACTATTATTTGATCAACTGGTGGCATTAGCAAGCCTAGATCTTTGTACCGGATACATGCAATTCCATAATTTATAACTATTTTCTTAATCAACCAGCTCAACATTATTCCATTCCACTTTTGTGGAGCAACTACGATTACACTAAATAACAGGAATCAAATAAAGTGAACTGTTCGATCTTGGTCGAGGTGGATCTGATGTTTCACACAGATTATCAGACAGAAACCTTTCGTAGAGCAATCGGATGGTACTAATTTGTCAGAAGCGTGGAGCATTTATTTATACCTTTGGTGGAAGTTACAGTGATGCTCAAAGCTAGTCTCCCCACAACAACCGAAAAACTACGAAACACCTCTCAGGAGTCAGTAGGAAACACGGCCCGCTGCCATTCATTGGTAAGCTCTCGCCCACACATGTATACCAAGGACATCAAAAATTGAAACATCGCATTCATTACCTGCTGTGACACAGAATGTTACCCCAGAACAGCCACTATCAGTTACTGTTGAGACGAAAGCAATCTGGACAGCACGTGAAATCCTGCAGCTGATTTCTCATGTTAAATTGAACTACAAGCTTTTGAGAGGCAAAGTGGCAAGGAAAGACAATATTTGGCGAGATATAGCAAAGAAATTTTTGTCAAAAAATCATGAGCAGATCAGTAACAAATGGAAGAATTTGATAGGACAAAACAAGAAATATATAATAAATATTCTGACAAAGGCAGTAGGCGTGCAGCAATGACAAAGCCAAAATATTTTGACCAAATCGACGAGATAACTGGCACATCACATGCGGTTAGACCTAGGTGCCTGGTCGACAGCATGAGACCTGTGCCAATAGAAGTGCAGCCCGATGTACCGGCAGAGCCAATTGCAATTGAAGCACAACCAGAGGAGCATGATGAAGAATCGATACCCTTGGTTCCTGATGCATCATTAAATTTAACAGGCATAGAAGACCAACAAGCCATCGTGATTGTATAAGACAACAGTTAATTGCAATAAATGAGTCAAACCAAGAACAAAAAACCATTATTAGAGAGGAAATGGAAGAAAACAGTGATGTACAGATAGATTAACCGGGAGAGAATCGATGTTCTAAGAAGTTTAGTTGTAGAAATGAGAGAATCGAGGAAAGAATCCAAGAGAAAGAGGCGCAGGCATTATTCTGACTCAAGTAGTAATGAAGAGTAGAGGGTTTTGACCAAAGAAACTGGGGGTGGGGGTAGCAAAAAAATTTGCAGGAAGGTATGCGTTTTTTTTGTATCTGGTATTTTCGTGGACTCATTCATTACATGTGTACCCACAAACCCGCAAATATTTTTAGACGCACCAAATTACACCAATTTTGGTCCAAAACTAGCTGAAACCACTTAAAACCTTACATATGTCGCTCATACCACTGGGAACTTTTCTCCTTTAGTCCAAATGACAGTTTAACCAGTTTTAGGCTTTAGCAGGTATGTTTTATACTGACTGATAGGTATTTGTCTACCACATACACGTATTAAGAGTTTCCAGGTCAGTGCACGAGAGTATGCTAGAATAGCCTAGTGGTTAAATTCCACACTGCTAATTGGAAATTATAATGCATTGATGTAGTGGACAAGTACAGTAACCATTCAGAAGCTGCTAGATAGTTACTACACATACTAGCACTATAGTATAAGGCATATGCATCCAATTTGACCAAAACATTTTTATACATATTCAGTGCAAGCTATAATATGAACCAAACATCTGTTTTGCTATTTGGCTGTAATACATTTTAAGCTGATAGCATATCACAGGACAGTGAACTAAATCTTGACTTTCGAATCACTGCTGACATTTTGTAGACACGTCCATGACATGAGTTGTTAAGCTCCAATTCAACTAGAGTTTACATATTTTGACGTTAGATATAGAGAGGGGATTTAACAGGGTACAATTTGAACTATTATTTGATCAACTGGTGGCATTAGCAAGCCTAGATCTTTGTACCGGATACATGCAATTCCATAATTTATAACTATTTTCTTAATCAACCAGCTCAACATTATTCCATTCCACTTTTGTGGAGCAACTACGATTACACTAAATAATAAGCAGTTACTGTACCAGACTTGGATATTTTAGGTGTCGTGGGAGTAATATATTTAGTCATCTGAGTTTATAGATATGCAAATAATTAACCGATGTCGGTTACTGTCTATATCCATTGATAGTCATATTAATGTTTGAGACAGTTGCCCCGCTTCTTTTTACATGCACACAATGATCAAGACTTAATAGTCTTAGTTTCATCAGGAAATAGTATATGTATTTAAGTTTAACATTTCTAAAAGATCTTTGTTTACATGATTGTTGACATGTCTAGTCTGAATGTGGTTTCATAAGCTCATCAAAACAAATTCTAATTTATTTCGGTGGTACATTTTCTAATTGTATTGACAAGATTGTTGAACTTTGTCACACTGGTCTCCAGTCAAATTTTACTTACTAGTATTATTTTGATAAAAATATGATTCTCACTAAGTTTTTTTCTCAAAATGCCCATGCCAAGTTTAATCCGAATGGTGTCAGTTTTTTACACCACCTTCCCATATGCAAAATGCCATAGCTTAAGGTCATCTCCACTAAGGCCCATATGAGTTCCCAGTAACATAGATATGGTGTTTTTGCAGTTATAATATGTAGTAAACCATTACAAATTTCAAATATGTTCACAAAAGGTCTTTAGAAATCTCCAGGAGAAGACCAGCTACATCCAAGAGTCCTAAAAGAAGCAGCAAGTAGTATCTGTCCTGCCCTAACATACTTACTAAAACAATCCCTGGCCACGGGGGAAGTCCCAGCAGACTGGAGAGCAGCAACAGTATGTCCAATATTTAAGAAGGGGAATAAGAAGAAAGTTGAAAATTACAGACCCGTCAGCCTCACAAGCATAATCTGCAAACTAATGGAAAAAATCATCAGAGATAAACTTATGGAATACATAGAGAATAACAACATGCTTTCTGAACACCAACATGGATTCCGGGCAAAGCGACCATGCGTCACACAGCTATTAGAGGTACAGGATGACTTCACCAGATCCATAGACGAAGGTCACAACATCGATGTAATTTACCTCGACTTCAGAAAAGCCTTTGACACCGTCCCACATAAGCGACGTATGGAAAAACTATACACATACAGAATCAGGGGAAACATCCATCAAGGGCTACAAAATTTTCTGAAAGACCGGAGGCAAGCAGTCAGAGTCAATGGAACAATATCATCAATGGCAACTGAAATAACCTCTCGATGCAAACTGTTCGCAGATGATACAAAAATATCATCAATGGCAACTGAAATAACCTCTCGATGCAAACTGTTCGCAGATGATACAAAAATATATACAGAAATAACGGATGAGCAAGACCACTTGCAACTCCAACAAGATATAAACAATCTATCTGACTGGTCAGAAAGATGGCTTCTGAAATTCAATGCAGCTAAATGCAAGGTCTTGCACATCGGCAAAGACAACCCAAAGTATGCATGCTCAATCAGTGACTCCAACAATATAGAAATCCGACCCACAAATACTGAGAAAGATATTGGTGTTATCTTTGACACAGGGCTAACCTACGATCAACATATCTCATCATCAGTGAACAAAGCAAACCAGATAATTGGAATGATTCGGAGAACTTTTAACCATATAGACGAGGATATGCTGAAAATCTTATTCAAGTCACTCATCAGACCAATGGTGGAATATGCTTCGTCCGTTTGGAACCCACACCTCAGAAAACATCAGATTGCCATAGAAAATGTCCAAAGAAGAGCAACTAAATTATCAACAACAAATAAGCTAAAAAATTTGGACAATGAAGAAAGAAAATAAAATGCTCGGATTACCAACACTGCACTACCGACGAGAGAGGTGTGATATGTTACAAATGTACAAGATCATCAACCAGAAAGACAAAGCGGTACTCCCATCATTAAAGAAATCACTCTCAAACATAACAAGAGGCCATAAAGAAAAACTGCAGAAAGAAATCCATAAAAACAATAGCACAGCAAATAGCTTCATTCCACGCAGTACAAACAACTGGAACAACTTGACAGAACTATGCATCGAAGCAGAAGATGTGAATGCTTTTAAATCAATATTAAACGACACCTGGAGAGGAAGAGCCAATACATTTTATGTTAAGTTCAACAACGAGAAACCGAAATCTTAATGTTTTTAATACGCACTGTACATATAATCAAGTCGCCAGACACCACAGATAGTTAAAATTGTGTTAAGAACTAAAGAAGTCACAACAAGCCGGTAGGCTTTCTTCGACCGAAGATCACAGGTAGATCACAGGTAAATCAGTAACAAATTTGCACGAGGTTATAAACATATTTTTAACTTTTTTTGCATCTAGGACCACCCACCATGGCATACCTTCCTGCAATGTTCTTACTACCCCCCCCCCCCCCACTCCCGAATGAAATAGTTTATTTGTTGAGTAATAACCATAGTGTTCTAACCATACAAAACAAATCATGGATTCACGCCTACCATTCAAACTTATGCCTGTTGTCAGCACAGGCGCCTTATTGCATGAATACCCACATATACGGCTAACAGCAACGATGGAGCATGGCTAAATATACATGCCTGTTTGTTTACCAATAAAAATGTTATGTAATTGGCTGAATTACAAATGGACAAAGGGCATTAACTCATAAAAAAGTCACTAGTGTGAACCCATATTTATACTTGGCCAATATTTTAGCTACACCGTCAGAAGCGACTGGACTGGACCACAGACCGGACCACCGTCATTGGACTGCTCTGGACTGGTCCACCCATGGCAGTCTCGACCACCGTCATTGGACTGCTCTGGACTGGTCCACCCATGGCAGTCTCGTACTATACCGGTACGCAAACTTGAATACATAGATGTATGCCTAGCTTAAGTACTGGTCCTACTTAGATCATGCCATGAATCTATACTCTTACTAACGCCCGTAGAGATCATATGTCAAGGAACAGATAATGAAGAAATATATTCCCTGCGTTATTTTTCCCACTTTATAAGGTTCCCTGTCAAAACTTAAAAAAGTTCCAAGATTTTGTGCTGGTGGAATATGATCTCTACGGGCGTTAGTCAGAGAGATTATTGGCATGATCTATGGCCCTAATCCTAATTTCCAATAGCTATTTGCCAACCAATGAACAGTGTCGTAAATGTCTGGTCACCTGGTGTCACATCACATATAGCAGCTTGTGACATACAGTATCGCTGAAGGGGTCACTCTCACCAAAAAAGTGCTGAAGGGTACACAGGGTTTGAAAATGTGATGAAGGGTACACAGGGTTTGTGTCGGCTCTAACACAGTTACTTTAACTGTGTTTCTGAAATTCTGGCGCCCATCAGCAGTTTGTTTTCTGTTAGTTTTAATGTTCATTAGAACGTAAACAATTATTCTCTAACAGAAATCATGGCAGATACGAAAACTAAACGTCATTTAGAATGACATTTCAAAACCGGTGTACCCTTCAGCACATTTTCAAAACATGTGTACCCTTCAGCAATTTGTTTGGTGAGAGTGACCCCTTCAGCTACAGTATCTGATGTCGGCAACACCAAACAGCAGTGAGTACCGCCTGTCTTATTTGATTCTGCGACTTTAGAGATTGCCCTGATCAGCAGGTGACTGGTCAGTTTGTGACTATGTATTTGACAAATATGCACACGTAACTATTTTCAATCATGATGTCACATGGTACACGGTCAGACTGCCACATGTGATAATAAACTCTATATACAAAAATTGTCAGAATTCATTAATAAACGGCTATGTTATATATGTTTAAGGACGCCCATATACCGTCACAATATGTCATAGCAAATTCGTTTGAAAGTGATAGAAAGTGATGTCAGTTCGTCGGAAAAATCCATCCAGTGGATGAACCAGATTTGCTGAAGAGAATGTGCGCATTTGCATTCTTTTATTCTCCAGAGTTTTACGGAATATTTAACTTCTCTGCGACGTTACCTATTGTCGCGTTAATGAGGATCGGACTCATATAACTATGCCGGCCTGTGAAACCTGTGACAGTAGAACTGGAGTGAAATTCACCCAAGGAGATCAGTATATGTGCACAGCATGTGAAGAAAGGAAATTTGGAACTGGTACTAGTAGTGTCAGTACTAGCACACGTAAACCAAGCGATGGCACCAAAAATTCTGAGAGAGTTATAAATATCAAGAATACTGTGACGAACGATGAATCAACAAATCGCGCGAAGGAAATTGCCAACAAAGAGGAATCTAAGTCAATCATGATCAACGAGCTGTTATGTTTTGTTGTAAATAAGTTCGCAAAACTTACAACGGACATTTTAGTCAAACTATGCATAGAGAACTTCGATGAACAGGAGATCGAGAACAAAATAACCTTGTTTGAACTTTCGAAATCCAACAAAACGAGACTCATTCGAAGAAAAGGTGAGGACAAAAGTATGAAAAATATGCGTGATATTGTATCCCTTCTCCATGAAACAGAATTAGAAGATTTGCCGTTAGTTGTGGCATACGATCTATCAAAGTTGCCACCAATTGATGTAGAACACGTAGATATTTTTAATATGTTCCGCGAAATATATTCCATCAAGTCGCAGGTAACAGCATTGAAAAACAATAGCAACATTTCGAATACAACGAGAATGAACGCCGAGCTACTCGATAACCTGAAACGAGATATAGTTGCGGCAATAAAGGAAGAGGTCGCGATGGAAGTGAGAGCAACAGTAGCACAGACGCTGCCAAAGATCAGAACGATAGAGAACAACGATCAGCAGAACAGTCAATATCCTGGAGCAGATAATACTTCCATAATTGAAAGCAAGCAGGCCTCCGCCCAAAAGAATGAACAGATACAGAGGCGGGTATATTTCGAGAGAACGCCAGCTCACTGCGGTAACAAAGCCCACGTTCATCCATCATCAGACGAGGTTGAATGGAAAGAACCTCAATACGTAGAAGAACCCATAAGAAGAGACAGAACTGAAAGGACAAGAGCGAAACGTTTGTCATACGCTGATACACTAAGAACTCACCACGAGAATAGAATCGAAGAACAAGACCCGAATGAAGGATTCATTGCGGTACAGAACCGCAGAAAGAAGCAAAATGTAATCATCGGAGAATCCACCGGCAACGCGTTAAAGACTGAAGTCGACACGACCAGCATGTGTATTCGTCTCCCGTCTATCCCCTGGCACGAGCGAAAGTGCAGTTGCGAATTTCGTCAATGAAACCTTCAACACGGCAAACGTAAAATGTGAGAAACTCAAAACAAGATACGAAACATACGCATCCTTCAAGATTGAGCTCATCAACGGGAAGTGAGGAATACACTTCTCGATGCATCAAAATGGCCGCGAGACACATTAGTAAGACCCTTTTATGAAAAGAGGCGGAAGGACAGATTGCAAAATGGCTTTGATAATTGGGCACACGCAACTACAGAAGAATGGGGTCAATCACTCTAACAACTTACAATTGTATATCTGTTAAATCGTCGATAACAGCAGTGAGAAGTCTGTGTGATACATCGGATATTGTATTCCTACAGGAACACTGGCTTCTAAAAGATGAGATCCCGATTTTGAGAACTATCCATTCAAATTTTGAAGCAGAAGGAGTATCAGCCGTAGAAAGTGATAGAAAATTGTTCGTTGGACATGTAAATCAACGAATGTTATTCTGGGTGCAATCTGCAATTCAGATATTATGTATCCATCTCCCTTGAATAAGGAGTGGACGGATTTACTATACTTGTAAATGATAATTCCAAACACACATATGGACATTCATGTCTGAAATAAAATAATAATAATATACCAACCGTCCCTCGTCCAAAAAGTACATGATGAACTGGGGTTAATGTGTTATTAAGCATACACACCTAACAATTTTCATTTCATTCTACATATACAACATAGGCGTCTCACAAAAAAGGCCATATATGCAGATATGATGGTGCTACTGTGCAGGACAGAGGCATAAATTTGAATGGTAGGTGTGAGTGATAATGGTGAACACTATAGTCATTTTCTTCATAAACTAACAACATGAACAGTCATTATTTACACATTACAATGCCATAACAAAAAACCCCTAACTGGATCACATGCAATTTGTCAGCTATTTTAAGAGCTAACAAATCTAATGAAGATGGTGTGTATACTAAATGTTGGATGAATTTCTATTAACCTAGAAGCAATATCCAACCAACAAAGAAGTTTCAATGAATTTTTTTTACAAAGTGGTGTAGATATTTCAGAATGCATAGCTTGTCTCAGTCTGGAGTTAACTACATACCCACATATACGAAATAGTGGTAGTATCAGTATGAATCTGAGTGTATGTTTACAAAGACTGGTGAATGCCCAAGTTGAAAATTTGAAATTCCACCCAAAGAAAGTAAGCCGCCTAATTAGTCGGCATAGGCCGCCTCGCGGATATTCACCACCAACCGTAGTCTCTTTGCTGAAGACTTTGGGTCATACATACGTAGACGAAATCCCGACATACTTAATTGGTCCACGTACTTACTATATAGGATAGGCCTATACAATTTGTTTTTCTGCATCGTACTTTTTACGGCGTAAATGTCGAAGTGAAAAATGCAAATATTTTAGTGCCATTTTTCCTTTTAAAAACGTAATTCAACACCAATAATTATGCGAATGGCATTTAGTAGTCGCAAGATTGATAGAACGATGACCAGCATAATTCGAGGCAAAAAAATTATGTGTTTTATACCGAAAATCCAGCCTCCGGAAATGTGACTTAAATCAACCGCTGTGGCTGCGCGTCTATAGGACTATCCCCGTCGTCACCATATTTACATCAACATAGATATTTAGAAAATCAATGCATTTGTTTGATTTGTTGCTTGGAGCTATATACTAGCAACAAATCAAACAAATGCACGCGAATGTCGTTTGATGTCTTCTTCTTCGCTTTAAAATTTTCAATTTTTCGCACAGTGAGACGAATCGCTCTTTATTTTTGCCATATCAGGAATTGTCAAACAACGAACGCTCTTTATTACCGTATACTAATTTTCTTGTCACTGACTGTGACATTGTTTCCGCTTCTTTTGTCCCTAGCCCTTCTATTACGGAGATTTGTACTGAGTGTCGAGGAAGGCAGTCTACAATGAAACTAATGAAACTGACATTCAAACCAGATACTCTGGGTTACAACACACCAAATTTTCTCCATAGACCTCAGTGTTAACATCTGAGGCATATTCGCAGGAAAGATTTGGGGCTTCACACCTGTATAATTCCGTAGAACACAAAGTGATCAGGAAAAAAAATCATATGTATACGTGGTGGTTCCATTTTAAATTTGGTGCTTTTGATACTACCCAAATTCTGCAGAAAATTTCAGAGACACCCCCATTAAACAGCCCTTGGACATTACGATAAAACTTCAATATCCAACTCATTTTGATATTTTCTGATGGGCTACATATTTATCTCATTTTATATGCAAATTTCCCTGACCTATAATCAACCACTCGGCTGCCGGGTGTGATTTTATGCTGATCATAGCTTGGGGTGCCAGGGGAAATCACTCTACTAATTTGTATTTGGTGTATTATATCCTATATTTTCCATGAACATTGTTGAATATAATGTATATATGTGTCATTTGATGTCCCATTAATATCTATGATCAAATTAAAGTTATTCGAAGAAAATGTTTTAGCCGTTTCGTGGAATTCACTGATTTACCTCCCCTACCCAACAACACGAGAAAGGGTAAAAATCATGTTTATGTGAAACAAATATGATTTTTCGAACTTTATTTCGATGAGTGAATCCATATCGATCACATCAGTTTTTATGAATGCACGTACAACCACAACCATTTATCAAATCGAGATACGGAGCCCATCAGATATTTTTGCCAATGGCGGCTATTCTATCAATATTAACCCCTACCAGTTTTCATGGAAAAATAACATTCAGAACAAATTGTCACCAGACACATCAGGACCAAACAGGTTGTTCTCCATATTGGAAACAGAATGGAACATACTAACTATGATAGGGGTAGTACCATTAAGCGTTATCAATTATTAACCCTTTACGGGTCCTTCATATGAAGACACACTAAAGAGTGAAAATTTACTGTTGGAAGTATATCTATGGAAAAGGGTAGTTGTATCAAATTTAATTAAAATGGAAGTGATGGCAGTGCATTTATATAAACAATTCCTGGTGCTTTCACTATGAGCCCAAACAATGTTCCTGGCAGTTGTACATAATGAGCTGATGATAAAATTAACAGGTTTATTACTCATTGTCCAATGAAAACAAGGAACACAGTCCCCAATATATACAGAAATATTTAAAATGAGGACATAGTACAGAACAAAATGACCTTGGGTCATTAGAAACGGTACTTTATCTACCATTGAAGGAAAGATTCTTGATATTATGTACAGTAATTGAATAAGAAATTGTAGTTCATATATATGTATACCAGTGTCCGGTTCTGAGAGTCGTGTTAGAATTTACTACTCCTCGTAGAAGGTTTAAAGGGAGATTCAGACAAGGAAACAAACTTGGATTCACTCGTGATAATACGTTTAAAGGTACTCAACCCGATAAAACTCCTCTCAATTACTATTTCAATGGCTTCGGGGGTCAAAAATATTTGATTCGAGTCGAGGAAGTCACCCATCAAAGCTCAGATTTGTTAGATATCGATTTTAGAAATCTATTATTTTTCATTATCGGGAATACTATCTGGCCCAGAACTCAGTCAAAATTGCGTTAAAATTACCACTTGATTTTAGAGTTATTCATCCTTGTCTGTTTGAATAGATTTGGAGTACACATCCAGAGCAGATTACGGCAGTTATTAATACTGATCTCGAGAACATAACAAATTTGAAAAATCAATATCTAATAACTCTGAGCTTTGTTTGATGGGTTCCTCGACTCGAATCAAATATTGTTTACCCCCAAAGCCAAAGAAATAGTAATATAGGACCCTCTGATCGGATTGTTGTTGTTGGAATCTGTTGAGATGGGGACCCTCTTTACGGGTTGAGTACCTTTAAAACCAAAGGAAAAATATACAAACAAATTCGAGACAACAACACTAACACTACTACTGCCGACGCTCTAAAATGTGATGTGGGTGGAAGGTCTGTTGGGAGTTCAATGGTCACCAGGTCTGCTTGCTGTCATTCGGGAAGACTTGGAAATCTGTATCTCACACCTGGAAGAACAAGGTACATATTAATTTATTTTGGCACTAAAAAATATGAAATTGCAGTAAATTATCGGTCTTAACCATAGCTATGTCAGTAGGTAGCGATTATGCTATTTTGGGTTAATTGCCTCTATTCAAGTTTAAACATGATTTGAATTATTTTATGTCCGACATGAATAACAAAATATGTATAACAGTATTTAGCACTACAAATTATTTTAAAAAACCAGTTAAATTAAGCCAAAACACTGAATTAAAACCCAAAATATGTCATTTTAGTGAGAAAATTGACCTTGGCGCACACCTTGACTGGCATGTCATCCGTTGCATGTTTAGATGGTGGACCTCGAAACATAGATGCAGAGGGTTAATGCAGTGGTGTCTGCCACACAGATGACTGCACTCAATGCCGCCTGGATAGTATGGAGGGAGATCTACCCGAGACATGCGATGGTGGCACACCAATGCCATTCTGTGGGCCCTTTCCTTCTTTGTGATCCCATCAGGCCAAGTGACTTTAAATTCCCCATATCCCTTCTTGGTCTTTGCCCCTCCCCACAATATACACCCAAACTGAGGGTCGCGCATGGATTTTCCATCTAAAACTTGCTGATACTTTTCCCAAAATGCCATATTTACTTTTAAAATGAATTCTGGAACTCTCAGATTTATAAAATTTGGAACATTGGAAATGTTCTGGAACACCCCAAAATAGTGTTAACATCTGAGGCTGTGGCATATTCTCAGGAAAGCTTTGGGGCTTCTCACCTGTATAATTCCGTAGAAGAATCTTTGAGACCTAAAGTGATCAGGAAAAAATCATATGTATACGTGGTGGTTCCATTTTAAATTTGGTGCTTTTGATACTGGTTGATTATAGGTCAGGGAAATTTGCATATAAAATGAGATAAATATGTAGCCCCTCAGAAAATATCAAAATGAGTAGGATATTGAAGTTTTATTGTAATGTCCAAGGGCTGGTTGTTAAATGGGGGTGTCTGTATTTTTCCCCTTGAAATTTGCTGCAGAATTCGGGTGCTCGGCTGCCGGGTGTGATTTTATGCTGATCCTAGCTTGGGGTGCCAGGGGAAATCACTCTAGGTCAATTCCATTCGTGACTGACGGGACAAAAGATAAAATTCCCTGTCCTTTGAGGCACCCTAGTTGAGCAACGACAGCCAATTGGCTTTGTTTAATCATTGTATTTTGTAGGTTTAAACTATCAGAATTGAATAGAAATGAAACATTTAAATATGCATCCATGATATTGTTTTTCTCTCCTTCAAAGTGTATCGTGACTGACGGGACATTTGAGTCTCACATACTTCACGTAACTTATTTGAGAATGTTGAAACTATCTCAAATCTTATCCTGATTCTAACATATTCTTGATAACTCATGACAAAGAGATCACACTCTGCATGTCGCTCAATGTCATATGTTTAAATAAATTTATATAAATGTTATTCGAATTCCATTAGCGTGACTGACGGGACATGTAATTGTGACTGACGGGACATTATCTCCAAAACCATACGGCTTGACTACCATAATATGTCTAAACGGTAACCTATTATTTTCTTGCACTGTCATTTCATATTCTTGTAGTTTTTACGGTATGTAACATGGATATTGATGTTATGAATATTGATGTTAAATGTGATCATGGATGATCAAGTCACAATTGGAACTCAATATGGACATGGGACTAAATAGGATTTACAAGTTTATTTCAATGATGCTTAATGTCACTTTCAACGTTACAAATATATTACACATTTACCACCATGATTGATCCCTGGGAGCCCATGAGGTTGGGAAGGAGATTAAATGGGAAGATTATTCATGCTGAAATTATTAGATTAATTTTAAGAACATTTAATCAGAATTCTCCTTTTAACAACACACTTAGCGAAAGCATGTATGTCATGCTTTATACAGTGATCTACAAGTCTAGTATGGATTAAATATTTTAGTGCAACAAAGTGAAAATAAGGCGACACATGTGTGCAAAATCACATTCTCGTCAAACACTGGACTTTGTGTGACACCCCATTAAACTTGTGATATCAAATTTGCTAACCTGATTACCTGCTTAAATAATATTAAATACATTTTTATGTATCGGGTATTTGTTTATAAATATAACTCATGTTTTTGGAAAATTCCAATAAAATTTACCCTACATCGATACTATATATACAGGGTCTTCAATTTCTATGTGGTAATTTACGTGTTTACTACTAATTTTGATTATAGGTGGATTTTATTGGAAGACTTTGTATTTATTTCCAAGAATTTAGGTTCGATTTCTCTTTAAATAGATTATATCCACAGATTATCAGGTTATCGCATCACAAGAATTTCTGGGTTATTGTGTTTTCAAAAAACTTTTATACTACTGTCTGTCGACCTACAGTTTATACATCCCCCTTGCATTAATCAAAGATGGTTGTTTCTCCATATGTGACATTATACTGGACTTTTGGTACCAAACAGTATCACTATCATTTTCGAACATGAACGTATCCCAACATTTATTCCTCTGCAGGCACTTTTTCTGATATACATCAGATTAGATTTCATCTTTTCGAATCTGGCCTTCTGCCTCTCAGCAGCAGTCTTGGCCATATTTAGTGCAAGTCCAGTAGAGTCTTGCAAGAAAGTGCAGCAAATAGTCTGGTACACCTGGACCCCCATTCATCCATGTATACATTGTAGCAGTGTCAACTTATGACACTTAGTCAGACCAAAACATATACAGTTGTGATAAGAAATTACACATGTATTTTAATTGCCTTAAAATGGCTAGAATATTTCAATTTGGGAACTTGTACTTTAGAAGTGGACACTACAGGCAATGTACTTGTATAATTGGCCAAATTTGAACCAATGAGTGAGTACAATATGTATGTACAGTTGTTAGCAAAATAAATGGTAAATGATGGTAGATCTAGGACCCACTGGCCGGATTCGTCATCTCCGGTTTAAACCTCCGAGTTTAAACCTGGTTTAAACCTACATTGGCGGTCCAGCCAAACCTGGTCTAAGTAGGCGTTTTTGACGTTCAGTTGCCAGCTAACTGACAACTCGATTCGGTGATATGAGCATGCAGTCAAACTACACTCTTACCAATCGGACCAAAAGACAGGCCGATACAATATTTATTGACACGTCTTAAATTATCACGAACGCGTGCACGCTCAATGGATTTATTCATCCAATTATCGCTCATGGGCCATTGATCTGATCATATTCTGGGTTTAAATCAATCTGACAAAGGCCATATCTCTCAACACGAGTTTCACGCGCTGTTCATCACTTTGTTTGTGATTGATTTTTTTGCAAGATGCTTTACCCGCAAAAAAAAAATTTGGTGTATTTACATGTATATATTAAAGGGTATAGCACCTGTCTATCTCTATGTCCGTTTGTCTGTTCGCAACTGTTCTCCCATACCCCTGGACCTATTTCAACCAAAATAGGTGTGGTGACTCGGATGGTATAACGGCGTTAGGTTTAAAAAAATTTGATTTAAAAATAAGAAAAATTTTATTTAAAAAAATGAACAAATTGTGTTGTTAAATTGAGTAAGGAGTTGAATCTAACAAGAAATAAAAAATAAAATTTTGAATTTAAATTAATATTTGTTTGTTTTAAATATAAATAATTTTTTGTTTTAAATTAAAATGTTCAAATGACCATAATGTGCGCAAAGGTGTCGCAGGCCCCTGTCGCACAAATGGGCCTGCCCTCTGACGCAGAATAAAGGCTCCAAAATCGAATCAACCCTGGACCAAAAGTCAGTCAAGTAAAGGCAATTTGCTTATGATTGCACACCAGAAGCGGCATCTGAACTGTTGGAAGTGGGCAAGCACGAAGAAGGACAGCTTTTAATAAAGAAATATATTACATGCGTTGCTTTTTTTCAATGTCATAAATTTCCCGTCATGCAGAAAATCAAAAAGTTCCCAGATTTTGAACTGTGGAATATTATGGACAGTTATGGGCGTAGTCAGAGTAGAGCTTTGTGGCATGATCTACATCCAAATAAGTTATCAAATTTGACACATATAAGCAATATAAGTTGAGGATTGCAAACTATGTGTATAGCATATCTGGTCATGCAGTAGCCTCGTCTCGGTGTCAAAATTAAAACGTTGAACCCTTCAAATGAATTCGTAGATTGTGATTACCACAAGCCAATAAAAACAAAAGATAGTTGGAAAAATCATATTGAAGGAAGATGTCCATATCTGAGCAAAGATCGCGTGCGAATGAATCAACCGTGACATGATAACACCTGGTCCAGTCAGCAGTCGTCACTTGGACACGCCCTCACTCGAGATTATTTACAGCTCCACCCTTTGACTGATTGTTTGACAATTCTAAACCGCGACGAAGAAAAGACGGATTCGT
Organism: Siphonodentalium dalli; assembly: GCA_032622095.1. Classification (NCBI taxonomy): domain Eukaryota; kingdom Metazoa; phylum Mollusca; class Scaphopoda; order Gadilida; family Siphonodentaliidae; genus Siphonodentalium; species Siphonodentalium dalli. The sequence goes on along the minus strand of CP136065.1, from coordinate 176,791,088 downwards.
CATCTCAAGTTTAGCCTCGGTAATGCTGGTTTAGCTGGACCATCGAATTAGATGGTTTAGTTGCCGGTTTAAGCTTATAAAACGCCAAAAAATTAACGAAATTGACAAAAAATTATCCCCACACGCTGTATAAGTGTGAATGCTTCTCGCTTATACATTTCCAATCAAAATATGCTCGCTGACGTAATTATTGATTTTCGCAATCAATAAAACGAGGCGGTTCGCATTGGGAACGTGGGATTATTTATCTCGACGATACAGAGACACTACTGCTAAACCACTGGTCTGGCTGGACCAGGTTTAAACCAGAGATGACGAATGCGTCACTTAGACCTGCGGTCTCGGGTTTAAACCTCGGATTTTGCTGACTCACGGCGGTTTAAACCTAGAGGTTTACGTAGACCAGGTTTAAACCTGAGATGACGAATCCGGCCACTGAGTTGAGGCTGTATAAGTATGTTGATGGTGTACTTTGATGTAGTACTTTGTGAGACAATATGTTGTCATTCGAATCCAATTTTGCACAAGCTATTAATAATTCGTTCACTTTCTTTGCTCAGGGAATGTGTGATAAGGCCATACTTTAACAGAACCTTATGTCAAATGAATGTTGTGTTATAAAAAGAACAGCTAGAGTATACAACACATCAATGTTGTGAAATGGTGTCAAAACATAAGTTTATACCATAGTGACAGGTTTCCACTAACATATTTCTGTGTGTAGACATATGTCACATATCCTCATTTTGTGACTGACGGGGCATAATTTTGTGACTGACGGGACATTGTTGGACAGGCTGCATAGGAAATCAGTAACAAGCAAATGATCAATCCTGTTGTCATTATCATTATACCATCCAATGTAGAAGATAATAAAACAAAAGTCAGCCGGTTGTACATCAAATTTAACATGTGGCAGTATTTAGGTACTGCAAATCGTGACTGACGGGACATTTACTCAAATGCTTGGCAAACATGTGTTTTTAAGTATGTATTCACGAGGATCACTCATAAGCTGCTTTTTATCTTTAGAACAGCTGATTTACTATCAGAATTGTCAATGTACAACATGGGAAGCCCAAATTATAAATTGTTATTATTTTTAGGTATAATTATGTGTTTTTGGTATATAAAATTGCACAAAAAAAGGAAAAACTGGAATACTCATAACTATTTGATGGCTGCATTAATCTTTAAAAAATAAAAGGCGCATGAAAATTTGCGATTTACTTGTTTAAACAACATGTTCCATGTATTGCATTCTTGCTTTAAAATTTTTGTCAAAAATGGAACCTTTCTGTGGAATTGACCTCTACTAATTTGTATTTGGTGTATTATAACCTCTGAATTTATTTTTGTAAAATGTTCATTTGTTATCATTAAACTTATAGAGGGGCGAATGCAAATATTCGCACCCGTGAAAATTGCGAGTGCGTATGGGTGCGAGAGCAATCGCGCCCATCTCCTGGGAAGGGCACACAGCCTTGTGTTTTGACATCTAATTCGAAATGGCATTTAGTTTCCGTGTCTGTCACGATTTATGTCCGAAAAAATGTTTTACATATAAAATGAACTGAAAACAAACCGCTGATTGCCGTCAGACCCTGTGTACCCTTCAGCACATTTTCAGAACATGTTCCTCGAGTTTGTTAACCACTGCACGAAATTAGGAGAGGAACCGAGCTCTGTGCATGAAAGTTTGAACCGCGATAACTTGGTAACACACACACACACACAAAACAACTTCAGACATTTATAGACTGCATGTTTGGAATCAGTCTTTCAACTTATTATTGAATTTGGTTGCCTTCAACTTTACTCGGAAACTTATGTCAAATTTGATTTGATAACATTCGGGAAAATGCTCGTGTCGTGATCAACTTGTTGAATTACAAAAAAACAATGAAAACATATTGTGGCTTCAGTAGTACGTACATGTCGGTTGTGTTAAATTAAATAAAAATATTGTACTCACATTCTATGTCAGGCTGAATTTGTCTTTCTATTGTAAAACAAAATACAATTCGAATTTGCGAAATACATGCTCACGCAGTCGCGGTATCCCATCACATTATCGATGAAGTCCCATTGAGGGAGGAAACAAAAAATAACAATCTTGCCGAGGGTCCAAGTAAGGGAATCTATTGTTAAAAGGCAGAATACCCACTTATTCAAACTCTTATCTTATCCTGTTGGACCCAAAATCCTATATTTTGGCACTTTTAACCTTACTCACGGTAGCGCCTATGATTGTTGACCTTGTTGGAGTACCCCTTTCAGTACACAGGAGGCATAAACAGTACTCAATCGATCGATTTGCAAATGATTGATCTATTTTAATGCTGTTTTCTTTACCGATAAAAAGTAAACAATTTAGAAGGCTATTCTTGTCACCAAAATAGATGAGAATAGCTGAATTTAGTGACGATTTGTTTTTCCTCCTTTAAAAAATGGCCGATGCTTTGGCGATCGATCAATTACCGTTCCGTACTTCTGAGCAACCATATAAAATATACTACCGGAAGTCACGTGATTTTTTAATGCGTGATGTCAATCGTGCCGATCGGGGTCGTTATATATATGAAGATCTGAGTTATAGACTTAACAGTAAGACTTTTGAATGTGATCTGACCATTCGGTTGTGTCGCATTGGCTTACGTACCAAGTCGGCCCTTTCTCATGATCCAACATAAATCGACCCCATAACACGACCCCCATAAAAGCGAACGAAAAGCAATAGCCGGAAATATAGAAACCGTTGACATGCTTTCCAAAGCAACCACGTGTTTTTAAGTGCGGCCATGACGGGAAGAAGCATGTCACCAGCGAAGATATGTAATGTAAATAAATTATTATCGATAATGAATTACATTAAAATACGGCAATATTACGAAGAGCTATTGAATACGAACGGAATATATGATATATTAAAATGAGATTAAGTGATATTTTTTTTATTTTTTTTGCCTCGCTGGCGGAGTCCCGTGGCTTTGTCCTTTCACACATTTCCTGGTTGGCTTTATGCCGGCCATCGCGGTTTGTTTCCTTTCTCGGGGCCTTACGCTTTCGAGATTTCGTTGCCTGTGATGGCTCCCGATCTCCCGTCTGCAGCCTTCACCTGATAGGGATACTGCGCAGGGTAGGCGTTACCCCATAGCCTGGGTTATGCTAGTAATAATGCCGTGGGTAATGCCAAGTTGCATTGGGCTGCATCTTGACAAGGTTCGTGCTATCGCATCAAACGAAAACTTTGTGGAATTAATCCTCTTAGCTTTCGCTTGTGCCACGACTTTCTTTGAATGTTGTGGTCCGGTGGTCCTTAGGTGACTTATAACGATATTAACAAATTATATGAGTAAAATGTAAACAATTAGACAGCGGAATGGTAATATCCTGGCCACGAGAACGGCCTAAACTGATGAGGTTTTTTTTAGATAAATATAATTAAGAATAAAAGATTAATATAAGTTCCAAAACAACATAAGTTTAGAAAAACGTAGACACGTTACAGAACTATTTAGGTAGCAAGAAGTGTGCTTTTGACCATAATATATCAAATAATAAACAACCATATCAGTAATGAACCATACGCATGATATACATGTACATGTTGAATAATAGATAAAACAGTTTATGGCTTGATCCTTGAATTAATTCCATTTAAATGTTCGTCTTGTTGCATCATCGAACCGCTTGAGTAAAACGAGCCTTCCATAGTTGATCTGTCGTATTTCATTTTCGACTTAAATAGTGCTTTTGCTTCGACTCAAATGTAGATTTGTTTCCTCTGTGGTATTTTCCCGTGATCCTTCATATGCACCTTCATAATGTAATTTTTCCACACTTCAATCCAATATTTTTAGCTAAAAGAACGGTTGATTTTTTTTATGTGCAAAAAGTAGTCGAATGAAGAGCGGAATGACATAGAGCAAGTTACATTTCGTGTACATGTATCTTTTTGTGTGTAGGTGAATATTCGCATGTGGAGGTTTTCATTCTTGTTGGTGTTGAAGAGTTGGGATAGTTTGCTGATGGTGTCTGGAACTGCAAATTTATCTATGATGCACTGGATCTTCAAATTATCCTTTTTCACTAAATTGATATGTTTACCATTTGGTAGTTGCCTGGCACTGTATGTTTGCAAGTGTGCAATGCAAACAATTGACGATAGTTCTGACGGTTATTGATAAAAAACGGTGTAAAATATGTTTATGGCTGTAATAATCTTTTAATGAATGAATCTTTGGTATGTAATGTTCTTCTGGTATGAACTAGCTGTTTGGAACCGCCTTCAGAAGCTTCCAGATAGCATAGCCATGTAAATATTTTTTTCTAATCCATTCATCGTCATTCATCACTACATACTTTGAATGATTTACAAATTGCAATATTGGCATTCTGTGTACATAGCAGTGATAATGTTTTCAGTTTTTTTTCTTAGAATATTCCCTAATTACTTTTCCCATTTGATAATTGATCTCACTCCAATGTTTGCTTTTTCTTGATTGTCTGTAAATGATTTTTTAATAAGGTTGACTCATTGGAAGAAATTAATTTAAATGTGGAATAGTTTCTGTGACCTTCAGTATTTTCTCCAATATCATGTCTGCACTTCCTTTTACATAGTTTTGTACTGACACAGCTTGCGTCCCTGCCTCATACACTGTTGAGGGCGATCTGCCTTGGGTTCAGTCCAAGAAAGCTGCATCACATCTCCAACAAATGTCTGATCTGATTGTCAACCAATACTCCTTCGTTTTGTTTGATGACACCATCAGCTATATTGCTCAATGTTTGCCTCGCAGGCGCTGGCGGAGTTCCTGGCTTTGTCCTTTCACGCATTTCCTGGTTGGCTTTAGGCCGACCATCACGGTTTGTTTCCTTTCTCGGGGCCTTACGCTTTCGAGATTTCGTTGCCTGTGATGTCTGCCGCCTGGTAAGACTGCTTTAAAGCAGCCTTCACCTGAGAGGGATACTGCTCAGGGTAGGGGTAAACGCCTAGCCCGGGTTATGCTAGTAATAATGCCGTGGGTAATGCCAAGTTGCATTGGGCTGCATCTTGACAAGGTTCGTGCTATCGCATCAAACGAAAACTTTGTGGAATTAATCCTCTTAGCTTTCGCTTGTGCCACGACTTTCTTTGAATGTTGTGGTCCGGTGGTCCCTTAGGTGACTTATAACGATATTAACAAATTATATGAGTAAAATGTAAACAATTAGACAGCGGAATGGTAATATCCTGGCCACGAGAACGGCCTAAACTGATGAGTTTTGTCTTTAGATAAATATAATTAAGAATAAAAGATTAATATAAGTTCCAAAACAACATAAGTTTAGAAAAACGTAGCCACGTTACAGAACTATTTAGATAGCAAGAAGTGTGCTTTTTACCATAATAGATCAAATAATAAACAACCGTATCATTACTGAACCATACGCATGATGTACATGTTGAATAATAGATAAAACAGTTTATGGCTTGATCCTTGAATTAATTCCATATGAATGTTCGTCTTGTTGCATCATCGAACCGTTTGAGTAAAACGAGCCTTCCAAAGTTGCTCTGTCGTATTTCATTTTCGACTTAAATAGTGCTTCTGCTTCGACTCAAATGTAGATTTTTGTCTCTGGTATTTTTTTTCATTTAGACTTCAATGGTGCTTCTGCTTCGACTCAAATGTAGATTATTTTCTCTGTGGTATTTTCCCGTGATCCTTCATATGCACCTTCATAATTAAATTTTACCACACTTCAATCTAATATTTTTAGCTAAAAGTACGGTTGAATTTGTTTATGTGCAAAAGGTAGTGGAATGACATAGAGCAGTTACCTTTCGTGTCCACGTATCTTTTTGTGCGTAGGTGAATATTCGCATGTGGAGGTTTTCATTCTTGTTGGTGTTGAAGAGTTGGGATAGTTCGCTGATGGTGTCTGGAACTGCAAATTTATCTATGATGGACTGGATCTTCAAATTATCATTTTTCACTAAATTGAGATGTTTACCATTTGGCAGTTGCCTGGCATTGCATGTGTGCAATGCAAACAATTGACGATAGTTCTGACTGTTATTGATAAAAAACGGTGTAAAATATGTTTATGGCTGTAATTAATCTTTTAATGAATGAATCTTCGGTGTGGAATGTTCTTCTGGTATGAACTAGCTGTTTGGAACCGCCTTCGGAAGCTTCCAGTTAGCATAGCCATGTAAATATTTTTTTCTAATCCATTCATCACTACATAATTTGAATGATTTGCAATATTGGCATTCTGTGTACATAGCAGTGATAATGTTTTATACTGTTTTCAGTTGTTTTTCTTAGAATATTCCCAAATTGATAATTGAACTCACTCCAATGTTTGCTCTTTCTTGATTTTCTATAAATGATTTTTTAATAAGGTTGACTCATTCGAACAAATTAATTTAAATGTGGAATAGTTTCTGTGACCTTCAGTATTTTCTCCAATATCATGTCTGCACTTCCTTTTACAGCATAGTTTTGTACTGACACAGCTTGCGTCCCTGCCTCATACACTTTTGAGGGCGATCTGCTTTGGGTTCAGTCCCAGAAAACTGCATCACATCTCCAACAAATGTCTGATTGTCAACCAATACTCCTTCGTTTTGTTTGATCACACCATCAGCTATATTGCTCAATTTGGAATGGAGTAATGATTGGGCTGGTGGCTGAGTTTAAGTTTAAGCATGATAAAATCATGCGGATATCTGATGGCATATTTCGAGGAAAACATTTTTTTACCGATCCTTCTTGAAAACAGTGACATTCATTATACATGCTGTTTTAATTTATTATTAATTTAGCTATACGGACAAAAACTGGGATAAATATATAATAGAATCCAATATTATGAAATAATCAATTATTATTTTTTTTTATCCTGAGAAATTTAATTTGATGAAAAACCCATGTAAGCCTAGTTGAAACATTCTTTTATACTCATAAATGTCTATAAAATGGTGGAAATTGATCACGTCAATATAAATATTAAAATAACATTGTGGTGCAGATAATTATAATAACCATTATTTTCAAGCATTGAATTTTTCTAACAAAATAACCCAAATAAAAAAAAACAATAAAATATTGCACATATCTTGAGAAAATTTATTTTTGGAATAGCCAGAAATTGTACGGAAGGAAAAATATATCTGGCTATCTGTATGTCTAGGGCCTTATATAAAAATTTACATATGTGTGTGGATACATGTACAGTGCATGTATGTCAATAATTCGAGATTCACACTTACCTATCAAAACTAAATTCGCACTTATCCTCTATCGTATCGCCACATAAGAGAATGCAGGTTGAACAGAACAGTATTGAAGTGCCTAAAGAAAATTAAATAAAGATTGAAATAATCGAAAACAAAAGATGGCAAGTGAAATCATTGAATACATGCAATCCAAAAGGCTCAATATAGTCCAGTGCATTTATGAGAAAAAATGCCAAACCCGGAACTAATTGCAACAGAATTTTTTTTTGCTGGAGTAAGTACATAAACCCTCCATAAACAACATACTAAAAATCGGAAAAAGGGAAATTGGTGAATTTCGTGAAATAAATTTGGGGAAATTTGGTCAAATCATCAATTTATGGATTTTCATGGATGTTTATAAAAACAATAAAATTCACAAATCCTACAAAAAGGATGTGTATTGTGTCGTCCTCAGTTTCCTGAACCCTGTACTGAAAACCAGTCCCAGATTCATTACGTATTTTTCGAGTTGTGTGCCTTCAAAAATGCAAGTTTACCTGATTTCGGCCCATTTTCGGGGCCTCACTTTCGAAGAATGAGCCAAAATGCCTTATTAATGATTAATTATTAAAAAAAAAACTAGAGCAAACTGAAGGGATTTTTCACTGTTTTAGTAATTTCCTAACTAGATTAAACACAAAATATGATTAATATGTGCATCTATAATTAAGAAGAAGATTATATTCTCAAACAAAATGTGTGTTCCATTGTATGAACTTAGCCAATTTTGCCTCTGACACTGAACGTGTGTGATGAAATGCAATATTTGAGGTCATGTAACTCAATAATTTAATACCAATGTGCCATGCGTTTCTTATAACCTTTTAAGTATGTTGGATTGAACAAATTGTAAAGGTATTAACAGGACATTATTTAAGAAAATCAACTTATGGCCCTTTGAATACTTAGTCTTAGCTTGTTTCCAAAGATGCCAGTTTGAGGCATTTTTGTCCATTCTAAAAGGATTTGGGCCATAAAAACAATGGGTGTTTTAATGTGTAAAATTATTTGAACTTTCCTCCCACAACACGTAAGTGATAAAAAATTAGCCTTACATCAGGGGGGGGGGTGAAAAAACAAATTCCGGCACGTATGCCGGGGTGGGTGGGTGGTCAAAGCCACCAACAAGCAATTTTTTCCGCGACTAAAAAAAAAAATTCCTACTTGTCTTTTAGTGTTTTGGCAATGAGTTGGGCTTCAAAACCACTTTGAATGAGAGAAATAATGTAATTCTAACTGGTAAACTGACTGCAGGCAGTTATCGTGTTGTATTTTGTTGCAAATATTGAAATCCAAGATGGCCGCTGGCAGCCATGTTTTTTTTGGCCGAATGACCTCAAAATGACTCATTCCTATTTACATGTCCATGTTAACATCCATGATAAATAGTATGCACAGAAATTCATATACAGCTGTTTACAGTGAATTTCCCCCCGAAAATCTCTGTTTTAGTGTTAAAAGGGGGGTGGGTGTCAAAAAATGCTCGGAAAAAACTGCCGAAAACGGAAAAAAATTTGGCGGTGGGGGTGGGTGGGTACAAAAAATGATCGAAAGGGAAAAAATGCCATACGTGCCTGAAAAATTTTTCCGACCCCCCCCCCCCCCCCCCCCTGCTTACATTGGTTATGCCATAGTATGTCACTAGATTTCTTTCATTTTTCAGGAAACTGACTCCAAATTTTAACGTTGGTATAGGGGTAGGAAAAATCACAAAATGCAATCTTATCACCAAATTACAGCCATTTCAGACACAATGTTGTTTTCTTCCAGTTTGTGTACATTCCTGTTGCATTATAAAACTGCTTAATACGTTATCGGACGTTGATTTAGAACTTTATGGTTATGTTGTATAAAAACAATCTCAAAATGCCAATTTGACATTTCACTGCCAAATTATGACAACAAATATTATAGCTCTGTCAATAAACATAAACAAAGGAAATATGAAATTATGCATGAAAGAACAATGTAAGCAGAAGCTGTTAATATAAAGTTTTATGCTTCAAGATGCATAATTTTGAAGTTTTTGTTGATATGCTTTCCCCTACCCCATTGTTCTGCCGTTCAAATTTGGAGTAAGTTTCCATAATGATGAGTGAAATCCAGTGACATTCATTGGTATAACCATTGAAATGCTATTTTCTCAACAACAAAAATGATTTAAGAGGACAGATCACATAATTTTACACAATAAACTTTCGTTAATTATTCTTAATATGCCTAAAATCCTTTTAAAATTGACAAAAACGCCCCACAATAGCATTTTCGGAAAAGAGGCTAGACTAAGAGTTCATAGGACCATAAATTTATTTTATTCACCAATGTATTTGGAAATTACTTCACAATTTCTTCAATCTAGTATTCTCAAAATGTTATGAGAAAAGCACAGCATATGGATATTAATTTATTGAGTTACATGACCTCAAATATGGCATTTCATCACACAAGTTCTGTGGCAAGGCAAATTTGGCCATACAATGGAACACACATTTTGTTTGAGAATATTTTATTCTCCTTATTCATAGATGCACATATTAATCATATTTTGTGTTTAATCTAGTGAGGAAATTGCTAAAACAGTGAAAAGGTCATTAATTTGGCACTAGTTTTTTTAATAATTAACCATATAATACGGCATTTGGCTCATTCTGCGAAATTAAGGCTCCAAAATCAGGTAAACTCGCGTTTTTGAAAGCACACAACTCGAAAAATACTTAAGGAATCTGGGAATGGTTTCCAGTTCTGGATTCAGGAAAATGTGGTCGACAAAATAGGCATGATATTTGTAGGACTTGTAAATTTGAATTTTTTATATACATTCATGAAAATCCATATATTGATGATTTGACCAAATTTTCCCAATTTATTTTCCACGAAATTCACTAATTTCCCTTTTTCCGATTTTTGCCGATTTTTAGTATGTTGTTTACGGAGGGTATATGTACCAATTCCAGCAAAAAAAAATTCTGTTGCAATTAGTTCTGGGTAAAACCATAAATGCACTGGACTAATAGAAGTTCAATGAATGGCAGAGATGTTAATGGAATAGAAATTTAATATTGACTGTATACCTGGACCAAACTTGATCACGCAGACTCAAACAAAATATAGGTTACATGATATATCTGAATCTTGTGTGATGTCAAGTATTCATGGTTAAATTACATTCGAAAAGGAGTATTGCATACTATTACATGGTAAAATATGAAATGATTAAACTTTATGAGACTGTTATTTTCGAACATAAGCCTATATAGTGGTTATAGTAATCCCAGTAACACAATTTTATCAAACAGTGTACCTATTAATCGTCAAATGTTACTAATCGCCCCTTTCGGCCAGTCAGTGTCTTGTTAGTGATGTTTGATCAAAATGACCCCCTTTGCTACTTTAAAACATCATGCATGTTTTATAGAATTTCGCATTTGCAACTTTCATAGGTCATCACCCGTATAAATTGCACAACAATTTGTTAATGATACGGATAATCGAAACTTTCAAATTGGGATGTCCGATTCGAGAGTAGGCTTATCATATGTAGGAGTGCAGGGTGAAAAAACAGCCCACAACAATACAGGTATAGTAGTCTGCAAATGAATTATAAAGTTAACACCGACCACATGCATATCGAATATAATAACTATATTCAATGACAACTGATTTTTCACCGACCGGCATGCATCGTGTCGAATTTGTCGACTGAGCCAATCTATCCCCATGGCAGTTTTTTCATAGCTGTTACATAAACTAACTTATAATAAACACCTTTTTAGAATAACAATGCTCATCAAACTTCTTTATCTTCTCAACAGATCTGATGATATTGTCGTCGACGGGTGTTCTTAAAGTAAAAAATATTTATTAACATGTCTGGCATATTCAGTTTGTAACATATGTCCAATTTAACTATTATCTGTATTCAAACCATAAATTATAATTTCTAACTTCTAACCAAAATAATATCTGTCTTGGCCACCATGATTCCTATAACTGACCTTGATAAGAAAACAGCACAACATAAGTAGGAAGCGAGAACTGTTGACATTGTGGAATTTGTGGTTCGATATAAAACGTTAAACTATAAACATCACTATTATGAAACTTAATTATTGTGATTGTGTGAATCGACACGAGTCAGTAAATCACGAAAATGGGTGACTTGGTTAAATTTCTAATATTGTATATATCGGATAATCGCCAAATATGGCGCATTAAAGGTACGGTTGGCCTTGGCGGTGGGTATCCTGTGAAAATATTTCCACCCATCAAAAACCGCCACAAACAGAAAGAACAACAAAATGTAGACAGACTTTGTCCGTATACAAATAAGAAATATCGCATAACAGTATGTTATTGTCATATATTTGACCATTGTTATGTAAACAAAAGCATAAACAGTTACTTTTCTGGTGTTTGTTTATATTATGATGGTAAACATAAAGAGCGTTCTTTGTGGGTGAATTCCAGATATGGAACGAATAAAGAGCGTCGATGCCATTTGTGTGTGATTAGCCAGCAGCATTGTGCTGTCTTCTGTAACACAATAAGGCTCTTGCTTGGGTAAAATATAGTAAATCTTTATGATAACATGCTGTTTACGCGATGGTCATGGTATATATGAACGAAACTGTATGCGTTTTAATGTTTTTCTGTTTACGGTGATTGGAACAAATATGAATATTTTCGACAACAGCGGCTTCCCGTGTGCTAAACAAACTTCACTTTGCCATGCTCGTCACTACTGTCGATAATTATTTACCTGCGTCCGCTAATACAAAACGCGAAAAACTATTAATCAAATGTACCAGTATCCCTTTCAAACAATTAAACTTGTGAGATTCAATATATGTGACACCAGATGATTCTCATTTTTGAAGAATTTTAAAACAAACATGGCAACGCTAAACGAAAGTCCTCATTTGGAATTTTTGTCTGGAAAGAAATCGTAAGATATTTGAAGAAGGTATAACACTATATATTGCTTTAACTGCTAAAATGTTATATAAAGTAATTTGATCAACAGTGGTATCTCTACTTATAAGCTATATTACGAAGACGTTTGACTCCTTCATCAATGACGAAACTTATATAAAAGTCATGCAAACAGTTAGTAGTCTGATCACTGAGTTGACGCCGGTACTCTTTAGCATACTAGGCAATAGTATTAATTGGCATGCCGAGTGATTTATTACTGGGTAAAATAATAACACACGGGTGGTTAGCATACATATTCAATGTTTCATTTTCAAATGTAGAAATATTCTTAAACGAAACGATTTATCTTAATGCTATATAATATATCATTAACATAGCTAATTATGGATTATTAACATGTGTGAATAACAATGTATTGTGTTATTTCAATGGATGAACATTATTTGGAGACATAAGATGTATTGTTTTCTTATTACAAACTTCAAGAGCATCATCACACACAACCTTGACATTGACTCAATCGTGCAATGCCATGTTATTAATGATGTATTTTGTAAATATTGAATGATTTACTCATGTTTGACTTTGTCTAACTCTGAGATAAGAAGAGTGTTACTTCAATCTTCATTATGATCATTCAATATTTCTGTAGTTGTACTTTTACTAACTCGTAGACTGTCCATTTAATATGATTCAACCATTATATTATTAATTTATAATTTATATTTGCAGCTTTACTTTAGTAGGCTTTAGTCTAGAACATTGGTTAATAGACTAGGGATACATTAGGCCAAAAAAAAAATATACCTGTGTTTCTGGTGACATGCAAGAAAAAAATAGGGGCGGGGTGGCTTTTTATTTTATTTTTTCATTTTATTTTCGACTATGCTCAAAATAAATATGAATGCTACCCCCAAGCCTACTTCTCCTTGTTTGTAATTGACTATAAAATAATAAAACTAAGTCGATTATATCAGAATATAGTGTAATTTTTTTTTTTTATTGATTAAAACATGATGTTTACAATAGAGATCAATATTTGCCATGAATAAGCTTCAGAATGCAAGGAAATAACTTCACATAGATCTATGTACTGCATACGGTAGTGGTGATCTTAAAGCCACATGGTAGTTTGAGCGCCAAACTAGCATTAATAGTACATATATATGCTTTTGAATTTACCCAATATCGAAATAGGTCGATAAAATCATAAATACTTTATCTACATTTCTATTGAAGTCATAAGAATTTAAAGAAATACAACTTTAAACACGGTGTTTGGGTCCCAAACAAACAGTCATCTGCAAGACATTGAACAGAATATAGCATTCCGTGCTAGTCTATTCCTGATATGGTAGAAACAATGAGTGTTGTTTCACTTCTGTGGGAAAAATTTAAAACAGCTGGAACATGGCTATGGACAATATTTTTGCACTTTATTGCATGACAAAGATGTTCTTATTCTCTTTCAGGATATGGTATAAAAAGCCTGAGGATGTTGAGCACTCATATAAAGGCAGCGTTCAACTCGAAGAAAGACACACAGAAAAGATGTGCAAAGAGACTAAACTGATTGACATTAGATCACCACCATGCAGCTATGTTATATATTGCTCTTGAAGACTATTTTGTTTATTGTCTTTGTTATAAGTTTTCAAACATTTTAAACTGGAATTATGTGCCATATTTGTAAAAGTATAGCTTTTACCCAAGCAATTAACATTGGAATTTTGGAAATCTGATTAGGCGCTTGTTAATTATCTCCCTTGAGAAGCATTTCAAGTTTGTTAAAGAGATACCGGTACATTTAATTTTGATTTTTACTATTAGTTTTACTCCCTTTTTTACCGACATGTCCCTGTGATATTTCCATGATCTTCACTAACTTGGTCAGACCAGATGATGATTGTTTTTCTAAAATTTATCTATCCATGTATCTCCTATGTTATTCATCCAATCTTATTGATTTTGTGAACGAACTGAGAACATTGGAAAATGCAGCACATTGTGGGGGTTAATTATCCCAATGGTTTTCTAACCCTCTTCTAAATGTTGCTTGATTGGGAGATTTACCAATTTAAAAAATCACACTTTCAACTTTGGAGTGGTCTTATGCAGAACAGGCTTCTTGAAATGTGGCCCTGATTTTTCTCATCACATTCGGTGAAACACCAATCATTTGAGTGTTCTAGCTGCTTTACAGGGTTGTCGATAAATCAATGGCTGTAACCCTTGCTTGGGCTGTCATATGGAGCAGGGGTCCTCTCAACGGAATCTGGATCAGATATTGGGGTGTTCCAAAATCTTGCCACTAAATTCCCTTACTAGTAATATGACGACCGGTCAAGTTCAAGACAATCCCATGGAGTAAAAAGGTTGGTGATACTTATAAAGTTCAAATTGTGATTTTTTTAAATGTTAAATTTCCAATAAAGTTACTTAAAGAAGGAGGTTAGAAAATCATCTGGATAATTAACTCCCACAACAGGCTGCGTTCACCATATGTTCTCAATTCGTTAACAAATTCAATATGATGAATAACAAGGGGAATTTTACTTTTGATTGGTGTTTGTATTTCAATATTAAAACTGTTTATAAATATATATACCAATTATATGTATTGGATTAATTATAAAATTGACCTGTACATTTTGTGTTCTTTTCTCTCCAGTCACTTTGTTACAGAAACTAACTCCAAAGGCTTATCTGTGGTATAGCTGAACTCAACCTTGCAGATCATTATACCTGTGCACTGTAAAATGTGTTGTATTTAGAGGGATGGGTGGCCTTCATTGTAGGTTATAATTTAGAAATAACATTT
Source organism: Siphonodentalium dalli (assembly GCA_032622095.1). Taxonomy (NCBI): domain Eukaryota; kingdom Metazoa; phylum Mollusca; class Scaphopoda; order Gadilida; family Siphonodentaliidae; genus Siphonodentalium; species Siphonodentalium dalli. Next base: position 176,776,056 of record CP136065.1, on the reverse strand, counting down.
ATCAAATTGCAATATTATTCACAAAACACACTTTGTGTCAGAGACAATTGTCCCACTCCATACTCCAACACCAGCTTTCTAAGTGGTATTGAGCAAGTGGACCTCTGATATTTGTATGATTCTTGTTACACCTGTTTTTGAAATTTACATCAGCTCCCATTTCAGTAGCAGTGAGCTTCCTGCAAACAATTGTCTGCTGCAAAGTTGCAGTGAACTTTTATCATGCAAATGAGGTTCACGGTTGCAGTGAACTTTTATCATGCAAATGAGGTTCGCGGTAAACGTTCTGCAAATTTGCTGCAAAAGTTGCCGCGACCTAATTTGCATGGTAAAAGTTTGCTGCAATCTTTTACCATACAAATTAGGTCGCGGCAACATTTGCGGAAATTTTTTCGCAAACCTCATTTGCATGATAAAAGTTCGCAGCTGGCAGGTTTGCTGCAAATTTGCAGAAGTGTTTGCCGCACATTTGCAGGAAATGTTTGCGGCAAACATGTTTTTTCGATAAGGGTGAGAAAGAAATATCCGAGGCAAAGTGAAAGAGCTCAAAGAATGTAAGCGTGGTATAAGCCTCATGCAAAGAGGCCTCATAGTAGAATTGCACTACTGACTACTCCATTAAATACACAACACAAATCTTACCACCCGGTTTAGAACAGTCCTCACATCAGAAATATGCTACTAACACTATTAACATGGGCTGCATTCATGAGTCTGTGTATGGGTGCCATATGGTGAGCCCTATACATTAACATAGGGCTTGACTCACAAGACTGAGGCTCAAGGGGAAGTGAGTACCATATGGGTAGCTGTAACATATGAAACACGCTACTGACACTGTTACTAACACCCTAATGAATTTATACTAATAATTTGTTCTGAGCCATTTGTTTAAAGGAAATTAATCAGATGGCAACTGCTGTCCTTGTTATACACCCATTGTAATTACAGGACGTACTGTCTTAACGGTCTGTCAGAAATGAAAGAGTAAATATATCTACTGTATTTGTACTTGTAAATATATACTTTAGAGTCATTAAATGAAAGCAGCCTGAAACTATGAAGAATTGACATTTATCAAAATGATATAGACTTATTTAATATTTATTGAGCTATGTAAGATAGGCCAACACAATTGAAAGCTTAATAATGGCCTTAACAACACAAGGAAATCAGAGGTCAATTTATTTTAGATCATACCAACAACAAATGGCCAGAATAACATAGTACAACTAGTCACAAGCGGTATTCTTTATTATAGTATATATACCTCCACTTTATGAATAAAAATGGGGATTAAACTTAATAGTTATGGGTTATCAGATTTACAACCACAAGGCCTTTCAATTAAATGTCGGTGATGTTCGCATTATCCCTTTTAGAATTTGTTGCCATTCATCGGAAAGCTCTCCCCGAAAAGTTACCCATAATTCTGCTGTGGTTAAAGGATTCAATTAATTAGGGCATTACTGTATATGCCCATTTTAATAACAGAACATATTGTTGTACTTGCCTGCCAATCCATTTGACAGTTTCTCTTTGAAGAAGCAGAAAATAAAATCTATGCATCATGATGGTAAATGATCATGAAAATTATGAAGACATTTATTTTAGACCATACTGATAACAAATGGCCAGAATAACGTACAACTAGTCACAAGCGGTATTCTTTAATTTAGCTAAGTAGCCTTTTATAATTTTAAATTGGATTGGTCATGGGTTAAAATGTAGGGTCTGAATAACCTACGATGGGACAATGCTTTTGTCCCTTCATATGCAGATTAAAGAAATTACAAGAAAAGACAACCTATATCCTTGCACCAAAGAATAGTGCTGAATTACTATTTATTAAATTGTCACGGGGACTATTTTATCAAATGATATACGTTCCCTAGATTTATTATCTATGGGGACCAAAAGTGGAAACCCTGCATATACTATAACCATAACTCATTTCCTTTTTGGATTAGATAGACACAGTGACACATTAAAGGTACTTAATCCGAATAAGCACCCCTAAATTACTATTTATTTGGATTCGGAGGTAAAAAATATTTGATTCGAGTCGATGAACCCACCCTTCTAGCTCGGAGTGATCGGATATTGATTTTTGAAGTCTGTTATTTTTTTTAGATGTGGTCCACTTCCACGCGCTCAAATGGGCAAATTACGGACAAATTGTGGGTGTAAGATGGATCTCTAAAACCAAGTGGTTATTATTGTTAATAGTAACCACTTGAGTTTAGAGTTATCCATCTTGCACCAGTAATTTGTCCATTTGAGTGCATGGAAATGGACCACATCTACAACAAATAACAAACTTCAAAAATCGATATCTGATGGGTGGGTTCCTCGACTAGAATCAAATAGTTTTTACCCCCGAAGCCAAAAAAATTGTAATTTAGGGGTGCTTAATCAGATTTAATTGTGTGAAAATAAGAAACTGGTTATATTGAAAACAGCAACAAATATCCATGTACATTTGTACTATCAAGCAAGAATACCGCTTTAGCTCATATGGTACCAAGTGCATATTGCCCGCGATACCATCGGAGTGCTAGGGCCCTCTCATAAACGAGAGAGATCTTCCAATGAAAGGGGAAGACTTGCTAATATCATATTTTTAATAATATGAAAATGTTTTTAAATGGAAATAATAAATAACAAGAACCTTCAAGTTTAATTTTTATTATTTCGTTTGAAAAAAAGTTGTCTTCGTCTTGGCAGGTCAACAACTCCAACCAAGCACCTTGGTGTATCACCCCTGCACCATTTCCTCGGGTGACAATGATCCCTGTATTTCTTCTTTGAAATGATATACAAACTGGAATTTTTATTTCTGAATTAATTATCAATTATATTAATTAACTCTTCTAACTCACAGATGCATTTGAAATTGTAAAAACTGTATACTTCAAAATTTAAATTTCACGGGGGACCTCTGACGATGACAGCTATTACGGTAGTGACCCGGCTATTGGTGACTATATACGAATATCTCAATCCACGTTCTAACATGGTATTTTAGTGTGATGATACACACATATCTCCGAGTGGTGTAGCACAGGTAGTACCGGTACGTAACATCCTATACTTATTATAATATTGAACTTGATGATCACCTTGGTGGTTGCTCCATTATGAAGTCATGAATAATTAAATTAAGCTCCTAAATTTGTTATATTATATTTTCAACCCCCCCCCCCCTCCCTTTCCAAAGAATTCTTCAATTATAAATGTTAATACACAAACCAATATTTAACTTTTCACAAAACCCCTTTGATCACCATTGACTTATCTCATGATGGATCCTATGCAATTTTTCCTGGCTGCATGTACTAGGGAGCCTTCGATATCCTCCGCACAGTGGATATAAGGTCCAAAATGTATGTCTGCAATATGAATTGTCAATAAAAAGATGGTATACAGTATGTATACAATTGCCTTCATAGTTTTATCACCATATCAGAACAGAACAAACATCAAAATTTGGGAAATTCCATTTTCAACATCCCTCCCCCATCGTTTTGTAATTTTTGTTTTATCTTTTTAATAAGTTGATAACAAACGGTCTTTATTGACGTAAGTCAAGTGAGTTCAAACATACCTCTCCCGTGATATTCCCCTGAGCATGTGACCACTTTGTACCAATTACCAGGGTCCAAATTATTTAATTCAAGTACTTTATTAGTACTCCTTTAAGACGCCTGAGGTCAATGGCACCTATCCCATGACACTCGCCGGGTAAAATCATTAGTAAAGATTAGTGTAGATTATATTGATATATAGTCAACATCAGCTTCTGTTAACATACGCTGATGGTGAAATTATTTTCAACCCTATCAGAAATTTAGAATGTTCGAAAAATGCACCAATTTTATTACAAGTGAGATATTAAACCACTTACATCATTTTGAGGCCCATGGCCATGGGTCGCTCTGATCCAGAGCTGCCCGTCATCGTGGCAAACCTGAAGCCGCTGCCGATTTAATTTCCACGCAATATTTCGACTTAAATGTCCAAACATTTTAATAAAATTGAACGATTGCGTTATCTGCTGCACATTAACAACCCCATCTGAAAAGGGGTAAATAGATGTGTTTAGACTAATGTGTTAAAGATGCCATGTCCAATTTGACACCATTAAACCAGCATCTATGTCTATTCGATAACAGTAAATAATTAGATCAGACACAAGAGTCCATTTATATCAGGTTTTGGAAAAGAGTTCGACTTTCAAACGATTCAACGATCGTCTCAGATAAAGAGTGTCCATTATTCCATTGGCTGTGTCATGTGAATGATGATGCAAATATTAGTCATTTTTGTGTCAATCGGATTGTGCATCTTTAATTCCAACTTAATTTGGCTTACATTTTGGAAAATATAATAACTATAATCAGAACAAAACTATAAATGAATAATTTATATAGATCGTCAATATCTACCTTGAAATTACCAACTGTACACTACTGATCACCCCCCCCCCCCCTCCTCCAGTTCAACAAGTCCCATCCCGACCGGGCTCCAGACTCCCAAGTCTTAGGTTGGAATTTCACAACCGACATCTCAAACTTTCTCAATTATTGGAAATTTCCAATCTCACAAGCGCCTTTTTATAAAACCATTTAGACATTTTTGAAGCACAATTATCCATGGACCCAAAACACCATACATGTATGTTAGATTAATCAGTCAGCTAGTTCCAAGGTAGATGTTTTAACAAGAGTGACCTCATTTGAACAAATCTGAATGAGTCACCTAGGGAACATCCACACCAAATATGAACCCATTCGGTCTGATAGTTTCAGAGGGAAAGATGTTTAAAGAATTGATGATGGACGGACGGACGAGGAGTAAAGACTATAGCTCCACCGGGACTTCGTCTCGGGTGAGCTAAAAAACATATTGTCATTTTAGACTAGTATAACTTTGAAGTGCCTGCCTACCTCTGGCAATTTCCCAATCTCATAAACCTTCCAGTCTCCATATCGGCATACAAAGTTCCCATATGGTGGGGGCCGAGGCAGCTGGAATGAACGAATAACTATATAATTTTCAATAAGCAGGAATGAAGTTTCAATCAGCATGTATTCCAAATATTTACCAAAGATATGATTGGTGGTTAATAATTGTCACTTTAGATCAGATTGTATACAAGTAAGCACATCCAGCATAATGTTACTAACTTCCTAGTTAAATTTAATTCATTAATTTTCATCTTTCTGGGGATTTACCCTATACCGAAGGGATCGTGTTTCATCTAGTAGAAACACTAAAGCAAGACTTTATTGTTAATATCCAAAACCAATGGTGCAGTAGAAAAACTAGGTGTTGCGAAACTACATGAGTATCTGTCACCGGTATCACAACAAATATTATAACAGTAATACATATGTTATTGACATAATCATCATTGTGACATTCTGTATGATTAGCCCATATTTTGCTGAACAAAGAATAGACAGGTTGCTGCAAAAAGATGTTAATAACATAAACAGGGGGTGGGGGTTCCGCAAAAAAAATTCCAGACAGGTCGGAGGGGTGCCAGAGCAGGTGGGTCGATTGAGGTAAGAAAAAAAATCATGTGATGCAATTTGTTTCCAATAAACATATTTGTCAAAGATTAATTAGGAAACATCCAGTTAATTATAACACAAATGGATTGTATGAATATATTTGAATATAATGGACAGACTGATCATTTCAAATTATGGGGATGGGGTGGATATATAAATTTGGACAGAGCCTCCGGCCACTATTTACATATTTTAAACTTTGGACAGAGCCTCCGACCACTATATACATATTTAAAAATTTGGAAAGAGCCTGCGACAACTATTTACATATTTTAAAATTTTGACAGAGCCTCCTACCACTATTTACATATATAAAAATTTGGACAGAGCCTCTGGCCACTATTAACATATTTTAAAATTTGGACAAAATGATCTGGCTATAAATATTAAATATTTCAAGAACTTGCCCTATATATAACTCATATTTGTTGTTGTTTACTCAGTCAACTTGCCAATGTAGCTCATTTTTTTCGTCTTTATATTTTATAAGATAATTATGATTCAGAAAAATAATAAAGGAGAAAATAATTAGTGTTATGTAATAGAATATTATTCAACATACTGTCATTACTGATGATGAATTTACTAGAAAATTAGTGCCCAGATGTAAGATGACACGGGGAATGTCATGGGATAGGTGCTATTGACCTAAAATAATCTTAGACATATTATGGACTTGTACGGGTGTGTTATAAAACTGTTAAGTTAGTATTGAGACAGTATTTATCCAACTGGAGGAATATGGCATTCTACTACGCCATTGAAAATTACAAGCGAATCGACTGTAACCCTCCACAGAAAACACCATTGAAATAAGCTCAATTGTGAATATTCACTTCTAGTTCTAGATTCGGGGCGCAACAATTGGCGATAAATTAAAGAAAATTATTTCGCCATCGAGTCACTGAATTTAATTAATATATACTAATTTAATATCTGTACACATAAATACTTAGAGCAAAATTATCCTCATTTCTATTTGTTCACCCTACTGGAGTGTTTCACATCACTTTAAAGAGGCGCCAATAGTAATAATGAGCAATATTTAAAGTAATAAAGAGCGTATATTAATTATTAGTTGAAAACATATATGGTAACTTTATCTGGAGAGTGCCATGTTATACCAATAGGTGATGTTTACCTAAAACAGAAAACACCATTGAAATAAGCTCAATTGTAAATAGGAGTTCTAGATTCGGGGCGCAACAATTGGCGATAAATTAAAGAAAATTATTTTGCCATCGAGTCACTGAATTTAATTAATATATAATAATGACGGTGTGTGTTGTCATTTTGGATTTAATATTTGTACACATAAATACTTTGAGCAAAATTATCCTCATTTCTATTTGTTCACCCTACTGGAGTGTTTCACATCACTTTAAAGAGGCACAAATAGTAATAATGAGCAATATTTAAAGTAATAAAGAGCGTATATTAATTATTAGTTGAAAACATATATGGTAACTTTATCTGGAGAGTGCCATTTAATACTAATAGGTGATGTTTACCTCAGAATCAGATGATTAATAGTAATAACTAATATTAATAATATAATTATAAGGTTTTTAAATTTAAATTACTTGAAGGGGCACTAATATTATTAAGAAATTTGGAGAGCCTCCGGCCACTTACATATTGAAAAATTTTGACAGAGCCTCCGGCTAATATTTACATGAATTGACAAGGCACTAATATAATATTTACGCAAAAACATCATTAATTAAATAACATGTCATTGAGTCAATCATCAATATCATGTCAATAAAGACAATATTGACAAATTCAGAAGTCGTCAATAAACATTTATATTTATCATGGCTATAATAGCGTATAGGCTCCAATAATTACGCAGAATTGGCGACACGTTAATACGGATACTATCTGTCGTAGTTTTATGAAGATTATTAGTCAATTTTCTGTTCAAAATATCTTCAAACCTACCGCTCCAAAGAGTTAAGAATGGCGGTCAAAATATTGCGCGGAATACTAAAGGTCAAATCACAAAGGTCAAGTTGGCGGACGACTCCTTCAATATCCAACTTTCTGCCCATCTCGCTATACTGTGAGTGGCTTAAAGAAAAATGAGATGGCGTGCATAATGCCTTCAAGATATTATGCAATTCATTAACAGTCTCCATATACAAAGATAAATTTACACGGAATTCATTAATGTGATTGTTCAGTTCAATTCACCAAAAGCGTCAACATCTGATTGAGTTACATTATTAACATAAGTACATTTCACATCGGTATATGTATAAAACAAAAAACTCATGTAACGACATTATCATGCGTCCTCGAAGAAACAAGGTCAAATAATGCATAACAGTTTGGATCACGAACAAATCGTTGAAGTTGCACATATTCTTTGAAAGTTGATGCACACAATTCTGAATGGTTAAAAAACCGAAAAGATACCATGCTTGAAGAATGAGTGAGATGGTTGTTAATATGGTGTTAATGGGTATCATAAACATAAATCAACAGTGGGTAGGCCAAAAATATAAATGCCAGATTAAGAATATAAATATTGAAGTAAAATTTAAATTTAAAAGAAAGTCATATTCAAAAAAGATGCCATGCTTGAAGAATGAGTGAGATGATTGTTAATATGATGTTAATGGGTATCATAAACATAAATCAACGGTGGGTAGGCCAAAAATATAAATGCCAGATTAAGAATATAAATATTGAAGTAAAATTTAAATTTGAAAAGAAAGTCATATTCAAGTATGTCAAAGGATGGAGACGATTCATGCTATTAGTTTGATGTGACTCCGGCGGACCACTCAGTAGTTACCTCGACAACTGGCAGAACTTCCCATAGAGGTTTGTAAATATTAACTTTAGAAAATGCATTTGTAAACATACATGTCATTACAAGGGGTTAACAAATCAATGATATTCCAACATGCCTATATGCAAACATGAGAATAATAACAAACCAGAGAAAAAGTGTAACATTTGAAATAAGAGTGATCTGAATATGTCCATAAATAATAAACTTTCAGATGCAGCCATGTAAAATTCTAATTCCTGACATATAAGAATGATGTATATTGCGAATAAAATGGCTTTCTTTTTTTTGGAACGTTGCTTTTTAAGACAAAGAGGTCAAATTCTTGCAAAAAGAGACTCCCGTTGACGATCCAAACGGCATATAAAGGCTCACGTTATGGATTGTCATGATAAACTATGAATATCGGTGCGTGTTCTGTGGAAAGATACGCACACAAATGTTCCCTTGCATACTAAGTCACGACATTGTGTTCTTTATCCATCTTGTAATAGCTGCTACCATTGTTTTTTCTCTCTCTTAGTTGTCTTTCCGGTTAAGTTTACATGACATCATGTTTGATATTTAACATGTATTTTACTACATTGAATGTTCACGCTAACTGTGATTAAACATCTTGTTCAATACAATTTCAGTGTATTCATTGTTTCTATACCTCTACAAATTGGATTTTGGAAAAATAAAAAAAACAATGAGGTAGACAATTTTAAGGCAACTTTGTTCTCTACCAAGCCTTCGAGCCATTGCTATTTTTGATTCATTTGTCTCATAATGTTCGGCTCCCATCGGCAACACGCCCTCCCATGATCCATCAGTTTGCTACCGGTCTTCATCCTTAGTTTTGTCCTAGATTTGCTGCTGTCGTCAATAACCTACGTTCAACAACCGAAAAACATTTTATTAATTTAATTCAATTTGGGTCGGCTGTCCGTGTACTAAACAAACTTCACTTTGCGTGCTCGGCACTACACTCGATAATTAACCAGTGTCCACTAATAATACGAAACGCGAAAAACTGTTAATCAAATGTACCAGCATCCTTTTTAAACAATTAAACTTAAGAGGTTGAATATATGTGACACGCTCCAGATGATTCTCATTTTTGAGGAATTTTAAAACGAACATGGCTACACCAAGCAAAAGTCTTCATTTGTTAGAATTTTTGTCTGGAAAGAAATAGTAAGATATTTCACAGCCCAAATTGTCTTGGAAAGTCTCTGAATTTGTAATATGACTGTCAGTATCTACATATGTATCTGGCTCTACGTCATTGAGAGATATGAAATCATTTTAATCGTTTAATTCGCCAGAATCAGACATGAATTATTGTTCAGAGAAACAAATTGAAACATAATCATCAGTGATACCAGGGTCTGAGATGTCCTGAACATCTTACTGAATCTCCACAAGTTCTACGTCATTTTCCTGGATACCAAAATCAAGAACACCCTCATTCACAATCTCTTGAATTTGTCTGTTCACAGAAGCTATGATTTTGCGTCGTTTTGTCCAATATAATATTTTACAGCCCTGAAGTCTGGATGACAGCAGCCATTTCTTCTATCTTATCTTATGCCAGTTTGTTTTTAGTCGTTGTAATTTGGAAGAAGGTATAAAATAGGTTGAAACATACACAAAATATTGATATACCGCCTCCATATGCTATTTTCCAGTTTTCAATTTTTCGTACATAATTCAAACAAATGCTCTTTACTTCTACCATATCAGGAATAGTGCTATAGCTACTGCCAAAGTTGTATGAATGTGCTGCCATTTTTATTTTACTTTGAACAACTTATAAACATTGTTGTGTAGGTCAAAACACTGTAAGAAGTCTGGAATATCGAGAATCTGTGACAAGTTCATGGACTGTAAATCCCCGGGTGATAGATAAGACGTTGGCAAGGTGGCAAAATACTTCATTATCCCAACTGGAGAGTGATATCTGTATGTGAGAACAAACAAGCAAAAAGGCGTGTGTAAACTAAAGACCTAGAAAATGTTATATTGAAGGAACTATGTACATAGAATGTTAAAGGTGACTATCAGGATTAATAATTAATAAACAAATCCCATAGATAATTATGTCTATGAGAATTAAATATGAGTGGTATATTCTAATGTGTGTTATATAATGGTATATAACAAGCCGTGAAGTTAAGTAATGAATCAAGTTATAAGTAATGAAATAACTTTTTTATGAAGTCCTTTCTTATAAGTAAAATTGTATTAAGTTGAGTACCGACTTTATGGCAAAATCGAATGTTCGAGGCTAGGTGCATCAGATTGCGTGTCCTTTTATGGTTATTAGTAGTCTTAGAAAATAGTACTGGTACATAAATATGTGGAATCCTGTCAATCTGGGAAATATTAAAAGGAACCAAAGGAGAGATGTCTGTACTGGCATCCAAAGAGGTGTGTTGAAGTGCCACCAAAAGGTGTACACCCCTGTACTGGTGGGTATAATGCCAACTTCTTTCTCGCAAAGGACACCATATGGAATGATATGTCTATTGACAAAAGATTCATGGTAGCTACCTCTAGTAAGTCTACTCAGAAAAAGGCCAATGTAGTATTGGTAATCTTCCCTACTGGAAGTGTGTCTAAAATCGTGGTTGCATTCCACTTGATAATACTAATTAAAACACTGATCGGGTGGTCAATTTCAAAATGAGTATAATAATATGTATTGAATGGCTTTTGATAGAGGCTCACATGTAACCCTCGTTTATAAAACATTTCATGATTAATGCTAAAAGTAATACAAGGAAGTCAACTTTAAATTTACTAACTGAAACATCCAAAGTAATTTTTTTGGGTAAGTAAGTGTTTTTGGGTAAGCATTGTATATACCGTTAAGAATATCTAATAATGATTAGGACAGGTCAGGATAGATTCGCACTTAGTAGAGGGGAATTCGTTTAGTTTATGCACCCTAGGTCTTATATTTGAAGAAGGTATAACAATATATATAGCTTTAACTGCTAAAATGTTATCTAAAGTAATTTGATCAACAGTGGTATCTCTATACTTATAAGCTATATCACGAAGACGTTTGACTCCTTCATCAATGACGAAACTTATATAAAAGTCATGCAAACAGTAAGTAGTCTGATCACTGAGTTGACGCCGGTACTCTTTAGCATACCACGCAGTAGTATTAATTGGCATGTCGAGTGATTTATTACTGGGTGAAATAATAACCCACGGGTGGTTAGCATACATATTCAATGTTTAATTTTCAAATGTAGAAATATTCTTAAACGGTCCAAGCGTTAGTGAAACGATTTATCTTAATGCTATATAATGTACCATTAACAAAGGAAATTCTGGATGATTAACATGTGTGAATAACAATGTATTGTGTTATTTCAATGGATGAACATTATGTGGAGACATAAGATTTATTGTTTTCTTATTACAAACTTCAAGAGCATCATAACACAACCTTTAAATTGGCAACTTGTTCTGCCGGCATAAGCAATGAAGTTAGCTCGGCGTCCTAAAGTGGAGATCAAATTATCAGGCAAATGCCATGGTATAAAGTTAAAGACCTTATCTCAGATAGAAATATGTTCTTTGTTAAGCATAAATAAATAACAATCTAGTTTATGCATATGGTAACGATATCCGAGGTTATGTAACAATGACGGTATCATATCAGATAATTTAGTGAGAAGCCATCTCGCTATACTGTGAGTGGCTTAAAGAACACTGATATGGCATGCATAATGCCTTCCAGATATTATGCAATTCATTATCAGTCTCCAAATACAAAGATTAATTTATACGGAATTCATTAATGTGATTGTTCAATTCACCAAAAGCGTCACCAGTGATTACATAAGTACATTTCACATCAGTATATTTAGGAAAAATACTCTCATAGGTGACGACAGTATCATGCTTCCTCGAAGAAGCAAGGTCAAATAATGCATAAGAGTATGTATCACGAACAAATAGTTGAAGTTGCACTTTGAGGTCTTCATTACTACAAATATATTCTTTGAAAGCTGATGGACACAATTCAGAATGGTTAAAAAACCGAAAAGATGCCATGCTTGAAGAATGAGTGAGATGGTTGTTAGTATGATGTTAATGGGTATCATAAACATAAATCAACGGTGGGTAGGCAAAAAATATAAATGCCAGATTAAGAATATAAATATTGAAGTAAAATTTAAATTTTAAAAGAAAGTCATATTCAAGGATGGAGACGATTCATGCTATGATTTTGATGTGACTCCGGCGGACCACTCAGTAGTCACCTCGACAACTGGCAGAACTTCCCCTAGAGGCGCTAGCCATGTTACCCACCCCACCCGTAGTCCCAGTGAAATTGAAAATTTGGGCAGAACTTCCCGTAGAGGCACTGGCCAGATCGTTCACACCACCCGCAATCCAAGTGAAATTGTAAATTTGGGCAAAACTTCCTAGAGGCGCTGGCCAGATTATTCACCCCAACAACAATCCAATGGAATTGAACATTTGGGTAAATAATTCACACCAACGTCATCCCAGTGACATTTTTTATTTGGGAAAAACTTCCACAAGACACACACACACAACCCTGTTAATTAGACCTCGTCGATTTTAACGCTGTTTATGTTCCATCAACATGGCTATAATAATGATAAGGTCTACAGCTACTTTTATCGTCGGCCTGAAACAACTAATACTTTTTGTTTGGATTCATGTTGATCATACTTTAATACTACAATAGTTTGCGCAACATTATAAAACAAGCATTGTCCAATTGAAGTGCTATCTTACATGGTGTCGAATAGAACCATAATTTGGAAAATATCATTGGCAAGTTAGTCTCTAACGAAGAGCTTCATGCAATGCTCAGTTCTTGATTATCAGAGTCAAGTGTACCAGGTCTGGCAAATCCTATATTCAACTATTGTATAGTTAAATATAAAATATGGGGATACTAAACCACAATTTTCCTGTTTCAAAGCCAATTTGAAGTGCTAAAAATAGTGCATCACATGAACCGGCTATAATACCTAGACTCTAGCTAAAATTTTATGTTGTGCAAGATTTTTGTATTTAATGACATGTTCACATCCAGTAAGAAACGGTGTCTTTGATTGGTCAGAGAGCCGCACAACATATCCCATGTTTACGTCTTTAGCCCTTAATATAAGGAAAATCAAAACAACCGTTTCATCGTCTCTCACTTGCCCGTGTTTTGTTTTTCGTGACGTCATTCACGCTGAACAAACTTATGGAGAGAGCTATAGGAGATTTTGACATTTTCTGCTGATCGTTCTTCGGAATGACGTCAAGTCTGCGTTGAACATAAACTCCAAGCAATGAATATCAAACCATGGTACCGTCAATCTACCCCAAGAAATTATAGAGTTTGCCTTCCCGTTTGACAGTAACGGGAATATTGGATTAAATGTTTTTCACTTATTTCATCCTTCGTCATTGCATTTCCTTCCTGCAAATCACAATGTTATCATGTCGAATCTATCGAGCCCGGGCAAAAAAGTTAAACTGTGTACTTAAGTTCTATCGGTGACTAAAACATTAACCCTTTGAACCCTAGCTCCCAACAACGATCGACACCCTGACCCTGGGCTCCCAGTGGTATCTTGATTTATTGTAGGCAGTGTTTAGGCGTATGGTGTTGTTTATGTTCAAGTGGTGCCACATGTCTGAAACTTTAGAGGTATGTTCCCCATGGACCACTGATTATTTTAAGATCTGGTCACATTGCCACATGGTCACTCCCTGGTAACTTTTGCTAGGCAACTACCCGATATTGAAAGTAAAATACAATTATAGCTTAATCGTCCTAATTCAGCCCAATGAAGTGGCGTTTTTGAGGCAGTCAATACCCTATTGTGAAATTTGAGATATATCTGACCAGAAGAGTGAACATAACGTGTATCTAAGGGGTAGCAACGTTTGCTAAGCATATACCCCACATGATAGAATGACACCATTGCCCTGTGTATTCAATTGTATTATGCCCCAATTGAGACATGCCATGGCTTGCACATGGTGATGGCTATGTTCAAATGGTGCCACAGGTCTGAAACTTTACAGTTATGTTCCAATGGACCAGAGTATTGGTAAACTTTGCCCAACGATCACTCCCTGGTAACGGTTTCTAAGCAACTACCCGAAATTGAAAGTACTTTTCAATTATAGCTTATAGCGTCGTAATTTCGAGCTAAGAAACTGCGTTTTCTATGGAGTCAAGTCCATGTTGTGAAATTTGAGATTTATCTGGTCAGAAGAGTGAACCCAACTTGTATTTAACGGTGTCAATGGTTGCTAAGCATATATTCCAAGTGATTGTATGACACCACTTCCCTGTGCATACAATGGTATTATGTCGCATTTTATACATCGCATAGGGGCATGGTGATGGTGATGCTAGAATGCATGGTCTTAAACTTTACAGAATTGCTCAATAAAGCAAGATTTGACACGTGTTTGTAATGCGCACGCGCAAGTAGATCGCACTAGATTATATTGTGACAACGCAACCCCTTTCCACAGGACTACTCTGCGTGATGCAATGTCGAAACGAGTAACTGTATAATGCAAACTCATATGCTGTGGGGATCCTTAAAGGTTACACTGGTGTAAATAAGGTTCGGAGAGACCTCTAGCGGATGCGGGAGGAATATATAGGAGAGAATAAAATAGACACTGGGCCCTGATTGGTCAATAGCCTTGTGTGCTTTTTGCATAAAAAAATCATCACACCTCTTCCCTATGATTTCCCATAGGTAAGATAGCCATTGGCACAGGAATTAACCCTTTGTAGTGAAGTTTGAATTTGTTGGTGTGGTCTAAAATATGACAGTATTTTTTTATGCGGATCTGACACTAGTTACGAAAACACAAGATTTAAAGGCGAATTCCCTGCTAGACAGATATGATTTTTTTGTGTAAAAAGTTTCCCGAAATGTCAATTTTTCAGATTAAAAAAAAAAATTGGACCCATGGTTCATATAGCCAACAGCATACGCTAAAACGTTAGCACTGAGGCCTATGGAAAACATTTACACCAGTGTAACCTAAAGGGAAAAATGAACTTTTTGGCATTTTTGATTCCTGTGAGTCACTTTAAAGTATTTTAATGCATTTTTCACAGCCTGGTCTTTCAGTCCAATGAATCTCCCATGCATGGTGTGGCTATTCTTGCTGCTGATGTCTTCTTTCACTTCCATCGGCCAAAAAAATGGTATGATTTTTCATAAAAAATGCCAATTTTTCAAGGTATTTTCAAAAAATTTCAAGGTGGTAATTGTCACATGATAATGCAAATTACCCATTACATGAGCATGTCAATGACACACATACCAATTGTTATAAGAAGCTAATCTAACAAGTATTTTGGATTTTATAGCCAGTGATATACAGATATATATAATAAAAGTGTCTCATTTTCACTGGTGGGTATGGCCATTTGAAGGTTAATAGCACTAAAACTTGGACACATTTAAGAAAATGCTTCAGCATTTCAAAGAGAGCATATCTTTGTTCAACTAATTCAATATACACCCACATCCAGTTATCTTGGATCACCCTTGCAGACCTGAAAATGTCATATTTTAGTCTTCCATGTGCTGATAAAGTCATGTGCTTGATGCTCAGCTGATCAGATCTGGACTCAATGACCTCACATCACCAGAAGTTCTCTCATGGAAAGGATCTTGTACAGTCTTCCATAGCTGATCCAAGTTTGCAACACCAGACCCCAAAAACTGTGTGAAAATGGGGCCTGAATATGACTTGTGGTGGAAAAATGTGCTTTTTTGATGAATAATGTGTTACAGAGAGTGGGGTTAAATTGTGTGTGATAAATAAAGAACCACAGAAGTGATATTATTTTTGAACACATTTTTTTCATTCATGGGCAATTCTGAAAAAATGTAGGGTGTTACAATTATTCCGCGAAAAAGCGGGCTATCGCTTTAATGGTGTGATTGTATCTTTACACAAAAACCCATACATTTTATCCTATGCGCATGCGCGAACAAATCGACTCAAATGAGTGACTGCGCCTTCCTCATATATGCCAGAACACTGATTATGTATACAAGAATAATTTAAACCAATAAGAGTGATCGAAATGGTGTCTTTCTACAATCCTGCAAACCGCTCAACAATATATAGCGTTACGCGATATCGCTTCAAATAATGTTCGTTTGTTGAATTATGCGCATGCGCATATATTCCAACCCCAACTAGTCGGCAACAACCCCAGACAAATGCACCCATAGCACTGCTGAAGTTCCTGGGAATAATTACCATAGATATAAGTGGATATACCAATCGTTATAACACATATAAACATGCTACATATGTTTATGACGTCACCGAATGCTATCGGGTGTATGAACGTTTTCTGGCTGGCCGCTTTTGCGGCCAGTCGGGTTCAAAGTGTTAACGTTCTATTCAACTTCAAAATAATGAATATATTTACCTGAGCTCGAATTTCCAGTCTACCGGTCATTCTTCTGTCGGACGTCATGGTACCGTATGTTCTACTTAAGGGGTAGGGCCAATTTTCATGTTGGTGAATTATCAAAATCATCGTCCAAAAGAAACACATGCTTTGGAAGACTGAAAGAAACACATGCTTTGGTAGTCCAAGTCTTCTCGTACTAAAACCAGCTAAGATATTGGGATGGAGATGCTGGTATTTAGTCCGAGATCGTCCGGTATGCTCTCTTATGACACGACTTAAGCATTAGTGACCCGCTCAAATAAAACCACAATTATATGAAATAAAATATCACAATTGCGACAATAAACGGATATTTTCCACAGAAGACATGCTATTTGATATGAAACCCACATCAGTTGTGAATTGAAAGCGGTAATTTAATGCGAAAAGAGACATTTAACGCCATGTTTACAATTTTTTTAAAGTATGCGAACTCAGTTGACCTCGCGAACTGTGTTCGACATTTCCGTTGAAAATATTCCGTAGATTTTGGACTAACAACGCAAATTACGATGAAGTCTCCATTGTAATCGTAATTATGTGTGTCAATAAATAAAAAATAAATAGATTAATTAAACATTGGAGATATAAATGTAATACATTAAATAAATTACGGGAATTACAACCCTCTCAAAGTTTAAAACAGTGTAAACACAACGAGCATTAGAATACATAATATTCCTTATATGGTGCCACATTTGGTGGACTTCCGCGAAATTAAGATATATACTAAGCGAACAGGGCAATATACTGCTCTTGTTAAGCACACAAAAAATCAAACAAAATTTGTATAAATTTTGAACCTTAAGTTTGAAAAGTCCCACTAAAACGGAAGAACTATATTTCGAAACTATGTGATTCGGTTCTCCGATTATTTTATCAACACAAAAGTCAAAATGCACATCACACGCATGGCAAGTCAGACATAAGAGTTCTAATTTGCTCCAATTTTTGACAAGTTGCTTGCGAAAATTGTCAACAAAACTACCGTTCTGACCCTCTATTATGTCATTAAGTTTTTAGTGCGGGAATTGTTCTCAAAGCACATAGGAAACTGGACTTTGGGGCGATCGGTTTTCGACATTTTGTTCGGAAAACCCCGCGCTATATATAGAAACGGAAACTAGAATACCCAGCGGATTATGCCGAAGTTATTCGGACCACTTCGGCTTTCAGTTAAAACGTAAACAAACAGAGAAACAAAGCGATGTTTGTGGCAATCAACCGGAATATTCTATGTGTAATTTAACATTAAAGTTAGATTATTATACACCATTATGACGATAAGATGTTACCCTTTCCGATGCATATAGCATCACGTATTGATTTGCTATGTTAATCGAGTAAAATACACCACAATTTCCCGCCACAGTTCCTGGGCGTAAGCCGTGTTATAAGAAGCCTATGCAGGCGGGCTTGGACTAAATCCAGCATCTCGCCATACCAATATCTTAGCTGGTTTAGTACGAGAAGACTTGGACTAATGCTTTAGAAGACTAGTAGAACCAGAATGTGGTACCATGGCAATTTTAATGACATTTAATTACATTTGCGAAAAATATGTATAGTGTTAGAGAAGCTGTCACTTTACAGAAATGATATATACCAGATATGCTTACTTGTTACAAGAAACGGACAATTGGAAGTTGATGTGATATGTAGATGTTTGTACAGCAGATTAATTCGGTTTTGTTTTTAAATGTGGATAGATATATTTATAATTTGGATGTACATGTAGTTATAATATATTTAATTATATTAACTGTAATGCAGTTTTAGCAGACAGCAGGTGCTGCCATTTAAAGTACTTCGGTCATGAACATTGTGCGCTATCATTCTGCTGGATGTAGCAATCTACAAATGTAGGTCATGCATACACCCTTTAAGTAGCTTATTCACTGACTTTAGTGGCTCAATACATTATATTAATAAAATACATAATCGTAAACGCTCTTTATTATCAATTTTAACATCTATTTTCTGCTACGGATATTCGGTCCATATATAGTAAGAAACTATGTGACATCAATCATCACTGATAAATAAATTATTACTAAACACGGATTTCATTAATATGATGTAATAATGACATTGGCATAATGTGGGCATAAATAATCAGCATTAGGCCTACCAACTTAAGTGTTAGTACAATAATCAAATGTCCATACTTGCGTTCTGCCCAAATGATAATTGTTGTCTCGAACGATAGATTCATTTCCAGACGATGGCTCCATTACAAACAATAATTTTCGCAATCACTCTGATCATCTCTCCATTTGTTCTTCGTCGGCATCCTCTGACTGGTGGAATATATACATGCTGATGTTGAAACACTCGCGACGATGATGGCGCGTATGATGATGGTGGTGATGATTATGATGGCGACGACGATGATGATGATGATGATGGCAATGAGGATGATGATTACGACGAAGGCGACGACGACAAAGATGATGGTGATGATGATGATGATGATGACGATGATGATGAGGATGTTGTTGCTGAAGATGACGACGATGATGATGGTGATGATGATGATGACGATGACGTAGAACACGACGAATGACACTTACGGACCTCGAACACCAAACGCAACGGCCATACTAACATTGTGTACATAGTTCTGTATATACGTTTTTCACTCTGTATCTCATACAATTTATATGATTGAGTGAAATAAAGCAATTCAATACCAACAACTAACTACTGGAGCTATATTTTCAACGTTATTAGTTACGCCTGCGTGCATAGTGAGACCATTGGGCTGATCTGTTATAGCATGCCCGCCTGATGTTGGTCTAGGGTATAGACATTTTATATTGAATTAAACATATTTTGTTAGTATTATGTATAAAGAATACATTACAAATAAGGGATTGGGCGACAAGTTCTGTGAAACTTAGATGGACTTCGCTCCCTACAGATCATAGATGAAACATGAATATAACAATTTATATCAGGTTTTGGCAGGGCGGGTAGAATATATATATAGAGAGAGAGATTATGAACATACCGGATATTGCATGGGGTGTTAACTATTATAAATCGGGGGTGTGGTGGGGGATAATGAGTATAATTATACTCACGTATGACTAGTATGAAATCTGGTAGCATATCAATGTATATGGTGGGGAAAGTGTTAGTTGGTCTGTTTGGGAAATGGTAAATAGGAAGGTGTCGTTCGAGTAAGTAATAGAACAGAGTATTGGGGCAGCAAGTACATTTATGGTGCAGAGTTCCATTTTGTGAGTTTACAGGCGCTCATTCGTTGCCCGTCGCAAATCGTCCGGAAGTTTTTTTATGAATTTTAAAGCTGTATATATGTTAGAATGCAATTCTTGTTGGCGGTTAAAGTTAGATCTCCCTTTAAAAGCGCTTCATATGACTCGAAAGGATCTCATAACATGTGACATTTATATGCATTGTTGTGAATAAAGGGTTCGGTTCAATACATGAAAAAAGTGTTCTGCGTCTTCCACAAGTACACCAATGTGGTTTGCAACTTGGTCATGATTCAGATTACTATACTTATTTCTAATTCGACTGTGTATGACATTTGTTTGTCGTTCACCGAGATATAGATGTGATGAAATTTTTCTCTTGGGGAGAATTGTTGATTTGAATGCCTCATACGATTTTATTTTGATGTCATTTGTTAAATATGCTGTCGGAAAAGAACAGAACAAAACAAATTTGTTCCATGGATATTATAGATACTTGGATGCTGTTATATGTAAATCAAGAAGTGGTATGTTTGTGCAATTTTATTATGTATTTCCCCCGTGTGGGCCGTGTGTAGAATATGCCTACCGCCCCACTGTGAGAGGTAAGAATCCCCTAATGTGGCACCCTGTTTGCCGTGGGGTGCATCCCGTGAGGTATGGTGTAGGAGTCCTGGAGGTACTAGGACGGCCATATCACGTGAGGCATCGACTGCGGATACGGCTTACCTCGTGGTCCTCTTTGGTCCTACATATCTTCAAGACGGATGGTTGAGTAGACCCGGCTCAATCAACCGGTTAGTCACGCCTCTCCACTGTTTCAGATTACATTTCTGCCATCTGTTTAATAATTCTGGTGTCTAGTTGTGTCTTCCTTTTTTCATGTATGTTTCTTTCGTGTCGTGTCTGTTTGCATTTCGTCTTCATCACTGTTAAATGTTTCAATTTTGTACTATTCACGCCTGTCTCACTGGTGAGCTACCCTAAACGGGTACCGCTTCAGCTATGTACCAGTCTTTGAACCTAACATAATTCGCAATATCTACCATAACGCACCAGTCATACTTCATTTCTGACTCTATCACCGGCTGGGTACCAGTCTGCCGTTTCTATATTAGTGTTGGGTTTTCCAAACAAAATGGCGAAAACCGATCGCCCAAAGCCAAATGAGAACAATTCCCGCACTAAAAACATAATGACATAATGGGGGATCAGAGCGGTAGTTTTGTTGACGATTTTCGCAAGCAACTCGTCAAAATTGGAGCAAATTAGAACTCTTGTGTCTGACTTGCCATGCGTGTTGTCGGGACACTTTCGTCCATGTGTGTTTATACTTTTGTGTTGATAAAATAAGCGGAGAACCAAATCACACCGTATCGAAATATAGTTCTTTGGTCTAGTGGGACTTTCCCAACTTAAGGTACGAAACCACACACATTTTGTTCGAGTGGGACTTTCCCAACTTAAGGTACGAAACCACACAAATATGGCAACTCATAACAAACAAAAACGTAGGAATGACCACCCGCCAAGCTCAACTGATGCTGAGGTCTATCCTGGTTTTGATCCAAATGTCAAGATAACTTCTGTATTTGTGATTGATAAAACGCTCCAAAGCATAGCCGGGCAATTAAAATCTGTCAAACCGATCCGGACTGGCCACTCAGTTTTGGTTACAACTCACAAGACATTGGACAGTTCTTAGCAGAGCTGTGTTGAGAACTAGCGATATAGCTGATTCTTCCGAGTCAGAGATATTGGTTGAGTTAGCACCACAGGGAGTTATAGAAGTCCGTAGATTTACGAAGACAGGTGATGGTCAAAAAGTTCAGTTGAACAGTTATCTTCTTACCTTCAATCGATGCGAACATCCTGCAACATTGAAGGTTGGGTATATGAAGATGGATTTAAGTACAGATGTTTCCAACTCATTGCAATGTTTTAAATGTCAGGGTATGGCCATGGTCAGCAACATTGAACAGTAAAAAAAACCATATGTGCACGATGTTCTATTTCTGTTCTATTGTCATGATCACAAGGTTTGTACGAATCTTAAGAAATGTTCAAACTGTCAAGGTTCACATGCTGCAATGGATCACTCAGGTCCCATTTGGGACTATGAATTCAAGATTCAACGATATAAAGCTGAGAAGCTAAGATGCTAAGAAAATAGTAGTTGATCCTCGACCATCCATTCCATATGTCACATACTCAGCAATCGTGTCTACCAAAAAGCGTTTTGATGCCAGCACTCAGCATTAGGGCCAATTTTTAACAAAGAATTAGCCCACGACTGATAAAAAGTGTGAATTGCAAATAATTTAATAAACAAATTGTGTGTACCAGGGAATACCAGCCTTACAAAACGGAACAGATATCTGTTGACAGTAGCAAATGTAGTGGCATCTAGCAGGGAGACTCCAGAGCTAACATTCAACTTGGATAAGTAAGATGATATATATATAAATGTACTTATATTGAGTGGTATTCATTTGAATAGTCAACAGAACGAGCACACAAGACCCAACATGCTTTAAACATGCTTTACCCAGCTTGTGATTTGATTTAATTTGTACCTTGAATATAAACCAATCGAACTTATTAACTCCAACTCACCAGTAACCATCAAAATTTTCCAAACTACATCATATGATTAATAGATTGAGGGTTTAATGTCGTTTTAGCCGCTATGCCATATCACGACCAAAAACAGAATCAGCTATAAAAAACAGATCGTAGCGAAGCAACTGTAAATAAATCAGACAGTGAATTAGATTAAAACTATGCAACGATGAGCTATGTACAAATAAAAGCACCCAAGAGGAATGTTTCCACTTGTAGTCAGGAATATAAATTCAAGAACTGACTAGTGTGTAATCATATTATAAAACGTATAAGAATAGATAATAAATAGCAACTAAAAACACGAAATTACCAAGGATCCAAATCGAAATATGTAAAGTAGCTTTTAAAATCAGATTTTGCAGTGATAACGTGTTTATAATATTTGATGACTCGTGCATGAACCTTGGTCAATGCGTCAAGTTTATGGTCGGGTGGGTGAGTCAGAATGTCATCCTTCATCCAAACGAAAGCTTTGATCCACAAATACTGTTTCTTGTCTTTGAGAGTTAACATTTTCTCATCAGTCACGCCGTTTGAGGACATGATTTTTTGTCACTCTATGGCGAGTGAATTATAACAGCTAAGATTTCTCTACTAATGGCAAGATCTTTGTTTATTATTTATTATTGTGTGTCAAAAATATGAAGTTTATCCATTCTATGGCTGATGAGTAATTGTTGATCATCTGGAGGTAGGGTGCAATCCGCGGTGGCCATCTTGACCAAACTTTACCACCCCCTTAATAAACATGGGCGCCGGCAGCCCTCTTGGATTTTACTCGTTGCATGACTAAATCCTTTGGCCACATCCTGCAGACCAAATCCCTCACCGATCATCACCAAACTTCCCGTGGATCATCGGGGTGACCTCTAGATAGGAGCCTCCAATCTTGACCGAAATTCGTTGAAAAACATTGCCGCCAGCGGTCATCTTGGATTTCAAATTTGAATCCATCGGCACACCCTGCAGCCCGCATAATAATTGTTTTCGAAAATTACAGGCATGTTTAGGATCAACTCTAGATGGGAGCTATCGAATTTGAAAAATATTTAATGCAAAACATGGCCGCCAGCACCCATCCTGGATTTTACTCTTTGCATGACTAAATTATTTGGCACACCCTAAGGACCACATCCCTCGTCCGATTGTCACCAAACTTCATATGGATCTTTTGAGTGACCACTAAATGTGAGCGATCAAATGTTTCCGAATTTCGTTTTTTT
The DNA here is from genome assembly GCA_032622095.1 of Siphonodentalium dalli. Classification (NCBI taxonomy): domain Eukaryota; kingdom Metazoa; phylum Mollusca; class Scaphopoda; order Gadilida; family Siphonodentaliidae; genus Siphonodentalium; species Siphonodentalium dalli. The sequence continues at coordinate 176,752,126 of CP136065.1, read as the reverse complement.
TTAAACATGGCCGCCAGTGGCCATCTTGGATTTTACTCTTTGTAAATTATTTGGCACACCTTACGGATGACATCCCTTGTCACCACTAAACTTTATATGGATCTTTGGGATGACCACTAGATTTGAGTAATCAATTTTTTCCCTAATTTCGTTACAAAATATGGCCACCGGCAGCCATCTTGGATTTTACTCTTTGCACGACAAAATCCTTGGCACGCTACAGACCACATCCATCATCCAGTCATCACAAAACTTCATACTTATCTTCGGGGTGACCAATAGATGGGGGTTATCAATTGGTTTTGAATTTCATTGGAAAACTATGCAGCCATCTTGGATTTTACTTGGATGTTGACATTTAGTATTACTTAGACAACTCATCTTTCCGCATTCCTAATTGCTCAGATGACTAACACGTGAACTTACCCCCCATCCAAGTTGAGCTAAAGTGTCATTGGCACTTTCATTACTACAGTTACGATCCTTGTTTGACTTGAAAATGTGTGAATGTTGTCTCTTTGCGAACATTTCAGCTTGTAAATCGGGCAAAAGGTACACGCTGACCCTCATTAATACAGATTGCATATAGAATGTTAATCAATCCCATTTAGGAAACCATATGTTACCAATGAGCTCGAGATATTTTATTTGTTAATAGTTTAAACAACCACCACTTTGTGTGCGCAAGTTCCCCAGTAATAATACCATAAATGTGTTGCAATTTCCACACTGTCCCATTTCTTCACAAAATTCCGAGAGCAGCACGATATGAAGACAAATATGGGCAGTGAGATAACACATAACCTATATATCAGATTGTGTAAGTGGTCATTATAATAAACATATTGTTTGCAAATGGGGGTGCCACCCTTTTCTATCAGACCAATATAGATAGAATGGCTTGTGTAAAGGACGTACCTCCCAAAAAAAATAATGGGCGTACCAATTTTCAGCACTATTTATCAGGAAATTAGGAATGGTTGATTGTAAGTATTAAACTGAAGTAACTTCCAGAAATATGTTTTATTAAAGGTACTCAATCCGATCAGACGGTCCCCGCATCATTAAGTTACAACATTTCTTCAAAATACGCTTTTGTTATCAGAATCGATTAATTACAACAAAATAATTCAAACCGCTGTCAACTATGGTATAAAATTTCCCAAAACGTTATTTATCCACATGTTCAACAAAATATGGCCGTATTATCACTTGAGTATCACGAAATTTGGCCGTATTACCAATTGATTTTAGAGTTATCCATCTTCATCCGCAATTTTGTCCGAGAGACACTTTTCTGGGCCACAAATAATTACACATTTCGAGAAATAGTTAATTTAAAAAATCGATATCTGATCACTCTGAGCTTTGATGGATGAGTTCCTCGACTCAAATCAAATAGTTTACCCCCAAAGCCAAAGAAATAGTAATTTGGGAGCGTTGTTTCGGATTATGCATCTTTAACAAGCATTTCATTCTATGGTCGGTAGTACCTATTGTCGTACTTTGAAAATCATACAATTTTGGTAATGGACTTGCCAACCAATTCCACGTGATTGTAAATGTTTTCTACGAAATAGTACTTCGTTTAGCTACAAGACAGTTGATATGCTCAGACTTCTACATGAAGCTAAATGACGCACATGTTTATGTAAACTATGGCTTGATCCAGTGGAATACCCACAAACAAATGACTTTTTGATATGAACAAAGATAATCACATACAGGCAGTAACGTACCCTGACAAATTAGTTATGCCTAATCCACTATATTCAAGTGTTTCGCTAACGGATAAACATTTTATACATGCCGAGGGCAAGCTTAATATTTGACCCCGTGTCTAATTTTCCGTAGAATTGCCTAATGTCTAATTTGAGGCATGGAGATTACGAATCATTACAAACCAACAAGCCTTCAACTTCAGTCACAAAATCACGCCAATTCTGAGCAGCATAAAAATGAAACGTGACAGTCATAATTTGCGCCTGCCGGTTTGAGGTGAAGAATTTATATTTTCGACTGCAATAGCTAACTGACAATGGTCATATAATTTTGTGCAACTTCTCATTTCAACATAGTGAAAGGTCGTTTAATTATTAATGATGAGAAATTGATAAATATATATAAAATGGCAATAGCAGTAGACGTTATATATTTTCTGATTATTCAGTGAAAACATACACATAGAATCATACCAATTATATATGTGGGCTTGAAATACAATGTAACTGAAACTATTCTCGGGTCTAACCTAATATGGTTCGTACCATACACTATGGACGATGTACAAGTACTGTGACCATGGAGCCGTTATCAAACTTACATTCAGTTGATCTAGCGAATGCTGTCCAAAGTAAGAAATGGGTGAAGGTTTCTGTATTGTAAGTGTTTTTGAGAAAGAAATAAAAACTACCTTCGGCGAAAATGCCACATCAATAATTAATTTCAATCATATCGTAATCTTTCATGACTATGCCGAGAAGTCAAAGCTTTTAGTCGCAGATGACTCGGGGATATTTTTCCTTCTCGATGGAGACCAACACAGCTGAAAAAAACAGAAGGGTCTTCATTGGCGTGAGAGCTTCGGGCGTCAATCAGATACATCAACATCGGAAATTGGAATGAGGTCAAATGGTCACAATGCTGTGCGAGCATAACCCAGATCAATGTATCTGGAAAATTGATGCATCTGAACCCATCGCAATTTGTTGAATATCACCCTTGGTTAAGTGGTCCTGCTAATTGCTATGATGCTGGTTCGAGGAAATTCCGTATAGCAACTGTTCATATAAAATCACAAAAACAAAATATAGCACGGCAGTACTCGTGTAATTCACCGTCCTCCTGGTTTCGAACTACATAGCACACACCAAGCGGTGTAGATATGTCCAATTTTGGTGCAGGAAATATACGTTATGCATTTGTAACCTGGTTACATAGGTTACATTTGCAAGTCGTTTAAAAAATGCGACGTGTTTTCGCGGTTACGGTTACATTTGGAAGTCGTTTTTTTTTCTGCACCAAAATCTGCCATATATGAAGCGGTGTGGTAATTTGTTCTTGTGGGTGACCTAATCCACGATCTGGTATGCCGGCTCTCGTTCTTAGGTCCGTATATTGTTGCGTTGGTGCAGCATTAAAGATAATGTGCCATTGCATTCTCCTATACATGTATATGCGAGTCCACTATTGGGAGCCTCGCATATATAAGAGAATGAACTAGCTTACAATGTGCCAATGTATTCTCTTATATAGGGAGACTCGCATATATGCGACAATGCATTGGCACAGGGTTTTCGCAAAATTTCAGGAAGGGTTAATGTATATACCAAATAGTCATGCTGTGTTAGTTAAGATATCATTTACAATTTAATGGTAAGATTTGTGATTCGCTCCAATTTCTTAACATAATTAAAAATGCGTCAAATTTATAATATACAGAACGTACACAAAACAGCATACGTTGATGCACGTATTTGAGAATAGTTGCGTTGTCATTCGTAAAACTACACCATTGGGCGATACACTCGTCTCTCCGTTGCTAAGGCAAACTGAAAGGCATAGTTCAGTATACCTCTCCTAGCTAGTCAGACCACTGCCACCACGTATACAGAATATATGGAAATCCGACATGTTTTATTTAAGACTTTTGTCGGTTACATTCGTTCTTACTTGATCTGGCCACTTTCCAAATGAATAATATCGACAGTTCAGTTTCTCAGAATAAAACATAATGCATCGTAACCTACTAAAAACTCAAATAAAACAATGTCTGATGTCCTTACTTACTGTATACGTGGTGGCAGTCGTTAAACCGGTGCAGCGAGGGGAATGAACTCTGTATTGCCTTTGTTGCTCAGGGCCAGCATAGGACCAAAGGTAACATAGGACAGACTCGGATAGCGAAATATTCTCGATTTATAGAAACGTCGACAATAAAACATGTATAACATCACACGAGAACAACATATATATGACACGAAATTGGTCCAGCCAACCTGTTACCGAAATAGTAATTATACCAGGCATATGTATATGGGAATTCATTTTCTTATTACACTGGTGACTAGAATGACATACTTCATCACAGTGTGTGAGATAAAACTTCCTGAAACACTACCAAGTACGTACACATATTTAGTCAACATGGTACGCCGCAGTCGATGGACTCGGATGAAGTGGTCCCTGCACGTCACGATAACGAAATCTCGAGACTATATACGTCGATTGTGTGGCAAGGGGCGGACAGGCCTCCACTAAAGTTTGATGGTTCAAATGGCGACACACGGTTTTATCGGAAAACATGGTAACTGAAAACTGGCGACGCCGATTCACACGAATAAAACATCGTGTATTCATGGTACCGGTACATCTATCTGGAAAGTATGGCTCACTGGATTCCCACAATAGTGACATGTCATGTTACAACTTCCAAAGTCCGTTGGGACGTTTACTCATCTAGTCCAGAAGAATCACATCTCAGAATATCATCTATACACGGATATGGACGCGGCAAGATTTAATGACTGCCCAGATATTTCTGGTTTCGAAGTCGCATAAGGCGTACTATGAATGACTTTGATATCCACTATTACGCTCATCAATCACGCACACTGTTCACCAAATTTTGCATTATAAAGTTCATAATCAGTCTATAATTGAGGTAGTGTACCCCGGTTGTTCCCAACATCATGGACAATAATTTGTTCCAAAATGTCACCACTTTTGCTAAAAAAAAATTAATGCAACGTCAGTTTACTGTTGGTATGATATTGATCCAATTCAACTAAATGATAATTGACTTCTCTGTTTCGGGTTTAACTGCGTCACCGTTCGGAAGTTGAATCAACATGTGAGGTGCTTGACCGTTGCCAACATCGGCAATATCGCCGGGCATTATTTTGTTACGTTTCCGCCACCGGGACTTCTTTTCGTCTTTGTGATAGTTATAAATCATCAGAATGATGAAGGCGATGATGCATCCGATGAATAGACCGCCTATAATTCCACCGGCCAGCACCTCCGCGGAGATACCACCATCGCCGGGATCAAACAATGTTTCGTTGGTTCTGTGGACGGTGACGTAAAGATTGGCGGTTGAGTAGAGTCTTTGGATGGTTGAAACTTCCTCGGCAATAACCTGGAGTAATAAATTTGTTGGTATATTTCAGAACGTTTGCTACAAAAGTCGGGCATGTACAATATACCTAACGCGTCTGTATCTTATTGGACGCGAGACTTACAATGCCTTCCCGGTGTCGATATTCGCGTGGATGATATCTTATATAAGACAATGATGTAATAGTCTCAAAAAACTAATCAGAACACCATGAACCATGGTAGAAACAGCTGGATAGAAATGGAGAATATTCTCCCCATCACATGATAGCGTTAAACGGTCTTCATTTCCAAGATACACGTCACATTGTTGACGCTCTTTATTTTTAGCATTTCAGCTGCGCATTATCGCTCCATGTGAAACAATGTTGCACAAAAGGGGCACGAACCGCTTCTTTGTATATAGAATATCTTACGACAACATATAAATGACACAGTTGTGTGCTTCAACCCAGCATGCAGACTGCTATATATATCCAAACGCACATGTCCTTTTGAACCCGAACTTGATCCATTCACTGTATACCATTGAAGCATGTGGTATATTTGTCCACACTGGGACCAAATTATACTACGCCGGCCCTGTGTGTGCTAGATCATGACATGAATCTCTACCCCAGGTACTCATGTAAAGATCATATTCCACCATATTGGGAACAATTTGATTGTGCACATACTGTACACAACAATGTATAATAACTTTATATTATTAAGGAACATGTATTAACTAATATATATATTACCTGCACTGCTTTTTTCAATGTTACAAACTTCCCTGTCATAATATTTTTACAGGTGTTGTACTGGTGGAATATGATCTCTATATGTGCGTAGCTAAGAGTAGAGATTCATGGCATGATCTATGTGCATGCCAACCTCAATCAGAAGGCATTGAAACGACTTGGCTTACAGTAAATGATCGTCATAATAGTTAAATAAGTTGATGTTTTGTTATACTTCTAACTTCAGCACACCATATCATTCTATAGGAAGGTATCCTCAGTGTTTTACATATATCAGTAAAGCTGTCTAATTATCAGTCAGTTTATACACATTTTCATCACGTGACATTTGACCTTGAAATATTATTCTGATCAATTGGCTCAGCTGATTGGCACCCTATATTTTTTAATCAGCACACTTCAAAACCAATATATGCCATGTTTCACGAATCCCTAAAAATACAAACTTTTTCTTATATCCGCCCCTCTATATATCAAGCATGTGGGCGGTATAAAATGTAGGTACCTGGACAACGAATTCGGTATCATCTTCATCCAAGTACTCGTTATATACACCGAGAGAGAACGAACCCTCAGAATACGCTGTTTTCGGTATGACGTCAATAGCTGGATAAACTGACCCATTCCGCTCAACACGCAGACTAAAATAGCTGTTTGTGTCCTGTAAATCAACAATAGAATGAACAGTAGATGTTACTTAACATTTGTTGCTCTTACTTTACAGAATATTTAAGAAATTGCCATGTTTACGAAGGGAGAATCACTATATATAGTATACTCTGAAAAGTATCCATTGTTCACATAAAAGATAAACGCTCTTTATATTAACAATATCATGAATATATAGCTTGAAACATGTTTTTCTGAGACATGTCTTGGCCGGATTCTCCATCTCAGATTTAAACCTGGTTTGCGGAAACATTTATGTATAAACCGCAGTTTGACAGCTAAATGTGTGGTTTAAACCCGACACCCCAGCATTCGTAATGTCTGGTTTAAACCTGGTCCAGCCAGACCCATGGTTTAGCAGCAGTGTCTATATCGTCGAGATGAATAATTGTATTTGCCTATAAAGCGGACCGTAGCATTCTATCGACAGCGAAAATCGATAATTACCACAACGATCATAATTTGATTAGAAATTTAGAAGCGAAAGCGCTAAAAACTGTAAATTGCGCGATGTTGTCTTTGTGTTGTATAACCTTAAACCGGCGACTAAACCATATCATGCCGTGGTCCAGCCAGCTAAACCCGATTTAGGAAGTTTAGACCTGATGTTCATGTGTACATGGGTGGATCTGTACATAGTATCGACTGACGGCATATCTACAAGGTGAGAGTGGCGGCATTAATTGTATTGTCATGTCATAATTTATTCATTCTCACACATTAAGGTTTGTTATAAGCCCGTGTTTGTTCGCGATTGATTGATTGTTTAGTTGTATAATATTTACAAGATTATGACAATGGTGATAATAACAAATATATAATATTATACAGGAGCGGCATGGATGAATTGAGGGCGGGCCATGCAATAACCCTTATATCGGCCTACTTGTGGTCCGCCTATAGTTTGATTGCATGCTCATATCATCGAATCAGCCAGCATTTGAATGACCACTCACGCCCACTTAGACCATGTTTGGCTTAACCGTCAATGTACATGTAGATTTAACCTCGGAGGTTTAAACCGACGATGAAGAATCTGACCGGCAAGCCCGCATGCAAGTATTTTCCGGATCCATTGAACTACTTTTACCTTTGACCCCCGGAATTGTTTTTTCCCAGAATATTGCATACATGTATGTCACTAAGATCAAACATAAGAAGCCCTGGAGCCTAACCCCGGACTACGAAGAACCATTCGGAAGGCGATATAGTCAAGCGATTTGTAGCTGTAAGTTACGTAACCTCTAGATAAATTGTTGAAATATAACGGTATATCCAGGGGCGGTGGAAAAAAGTTCCAGGCGGGGTGGGTGGGTCACCATCAGCTCAAAAATCAATTTTTTTCCGCAAGCTGAATTCCCCCCCCCCTCATGCCTATTTTAAATTATATAATAAATTTTGACACAGAAATAGTAATTAACATTGTATACTGAAGTATATACCACATATAATGTCATATATCAACATATAGTGTTATATAGGAGTGAGGTATCACTTCAGAACCCATACGCAACCCCTCTGCTGGATGCATAGAATTCACAACTGTTTCACACACATAAAGTTGGCACTACCTGCTGCGTATCATAAACAAAAATTTGCAAAACATAATTGAAAACAATAAACATAAAACAAGGTACATTATATCACATTGTTCTAATCGAAATGAAGACTGGAAACTAAAAGATCTTGCCTGACATATGGATAACAGACTCGTGTTCAATTCTATCAGCTTGTATGATGTTCTATACCGCATCTTCATGTATGATGTTCCTCACCATGCGGAGGAACATAAGGGCACTCAAATTCATATCAAAGGCTGTGTCTACGTGTAAATTTATATTAGCCAAGAGTTACATTTCATTCAATTGTACTCAAAGGATGTGTTTTGCGTGACTTGACGATTTGGTAAGAAATTTGAGGACATTAAGAACGTTTAAAAATGTGCAATTACTGTGACCTCATTACATTTCTGGTTCACAGTAGGAAAAGGAAGGTGGCCCTTTAATGTTTCGAACACGTTGATAAAAATGAAACATAAACAAAATGCATTTAAAAACAAAACAAAAACACTTCGTTGAGTGTGCCTCATACTATGTGACAAAGCATTGCACAGTATCAATAACGAAAACATATGTGATTCATTGCAGGGATATGTTATCGTGTTTATATTTGTCACAAATCTTCGAAAACAAATGAAGAAAATATGGGGGCGGTGGGTGCCAAGATAGGTCAAAATGAAAAAAAAACCCCTATGTTTCCGGAACTACCCCCCCCCCCCCCGGTATATCTGGTATATGTCGTCCTTTTATAAATGCAGCGTACCTCGTCCTTGTCAACTACCCGTATGGAGTTACAGTTTCCGGTCAATGAAATCGTCGTTTCCGCGTCTCCCACTTCGTATACTGCCGCCGAGTAGGCCACGCACCCGACGAAGACTGGATGGTTATCGTTGACGTCATCAATAGTTATCGTTACTGCCGTTTCTGTGGTCATTAGACCGTACTGTGGAACAATGTCGTTCATCTCAATAGCCTGAAATAGGATGACGATTGATTAGGGTACACGTGATGTTTCAGGCCATTCTAAACCTCAAGCTCAAAGTAGTTACTTTTTACAAATATTAATCCAAACTGACAACACACACCGTCATTATTATATATTAATTAATTTCAGCGACTCTCGATGTCGAAATCGTTTTCGTTACTTTATCGCGGATAGTTGCGTCCCGAATCGAGAGGTAAATATTTACAATTGAGCGTAGTTCAGACGATGTTTTCTATGGAGTGTTACGGTCGATTTGCTTGAGATTTCAGATGATGTAGTAGAATGCTACATTCCTCCAGTTGCCATTGTGCCTGAATACTAACTTAACAGTTTAACGCACCCGAACAAGTCCATAACATGTCTTTAAAACCAACATGTTTTAAAGATGGTCTATCTTTTCGTACAGTCGTTCTTTATTGTTTCCGATGTATAAGATAATAGAAAAGAATCGTATACACTTGTCCGGAAATGATTCTATCAACTGATATTGATATTATATCGATAGTTTCTTATATATAATACGATGTTCAAGCGGGACATTTTTTCGTTAATATTTTGAGATAGAATTATCCCGCATGGTACGCTCCGAACGAACGCGAGGCGTACACTGTCCCAACTTGATTATATGAATATTATACCAGAAAATTCGAAATAAAATCAATATCAATTGGTAGAAGGGTTTCCAGACAGGGATTCATATTTGTTAATTTACTAGCTGAAACAGGCTCCATTCGGGAGCAAGTGTGACTGCGGCCCCTTGTGCATTATGGGGCTGTGGTCCCTGTTTTTTTATATTTAGCAGTAATACACCTATATCCATATGGGAATGCGAAAAATTGTACTGTTGATTTTCGTACCACAAATTCATCTGGAGAAGAGAAGTAAGTGGGTGCAATCACGGTACATGCCAACGAGCTATTATAGTGTTATACGGATATCTTACTGAGAAACAACCTCAGGTTGCAAGCTCCCGCATACGATGAATATATATGAAATCAAGATTAGCGTGTGTGTGTGAGGGTGTGTGTGTGTGAGGGTGTGTGTGAGGGTGTGTGTGTGAACTGTAACATAAACCATGTTTGAGACGAAAATGTTAGTTCCTATGTTCTCTAAATGAGCGGGTCAGAGAGCCTACAGGCGCGTGCCCAACACAACGTTTTTTGAGATAGTAATAATAATAGTATAGACAATAGTTAACTGTTCTGAGTAGCGAACGGGTTTTCTCCTCGAGTGAGTTGCGAAGGATTATTCTACGAGGCGCTAGCCGAGTGAAAATAATCCTCGCATCTCACGAGAATTTCTTGGTCCATCCTCGGAGTGTGCAAACGGAGCTACAGCGAATATGCGTGCGGATCTGGATTAAACATGCCGACAAGACCCATCGACACCCCGGTGAATACTCTTTAACACACGAGTGGTGCAAAGCAGACACAGTATAAGCAACATTGCTCAATGTTCAGAACTTGGCGCGAGAAATGAACGACGTGTGACTGAACAATCGCACGTCGCTCAAACGACCAAGCCACTGTTGTGTGAAACTCAAAAATCTACCAGCGGGCAACAAACTAATTTCGATGTACTGACAGAGAGTATATATACAAGTCGGACACACTAGCCATACACTGGACCATGGAGCTCCGCAGATCCTGGTCCCCAATATACAGATAATCAAGGAAACACTCGAACCTGCCAAACTCATGCAGAGATAGTATAGTATAGCGAAGACAGTGATTGTGTTTCTATAGTTTAGACTTGTATTTCGCTAGGGGGGGGGGGTGGTGAATTGCAATTCAGAGTTCCATTACGCGTTGACTATATACTATAATTCATGTCATTGGCAATTTCCCGTGTGCGTGAAATGTTAATATTGCAGTTTTTACAAAGCCCGACAAAACTGAGATCCATACCGTTATTTTGAAGTGGATGATGTTCCCGGCTACCATAGTTTCTCTGTCAATCCTCTTAGTCGTCCGTATCCATCCCGTCTGTGCATTTATGGCGAAATTTCCATCCCCTATATCAGGTAATGACGATTTCGTTAAAAACGATACATAAGACATAAATTTGTGATGGAAATATCTGACTAGATTAGACAACATTATTATTATTATCATCACAACAAAAGAGCTCAAAAACTTGCAAATATTTCGTGCCATATATGTGTGGGAGATGCGTTGTTTGTTTTTTTTCAAGTACATTCCCTAAAAATAACTTCACCCCCTCTCCACCATCTGTATGTCTTGCAGTCGATTGGCCAAATCGTGTCACTTGCCATTAACATGGCTCTGAGCATATATATATAACGATTGCTGTATTCGGTTTTCCGTGGTACTATAGTACATGGGGGGGGGGGGGGGGGTAAATAGATGGCTTTCGCCAAACTCACGCATTGCAGTTACGATTACTATGGAGTACTACGTCATCAAACTATGCGCACGTTTTAAATGTAGTCGTTATGTCCTAATAATCACAATGGATATGGTATCAATTTATTCGGTTTGAGCCAAAAATTAATTTACAGATACATACACTCAGTTAATTAGTTTTGTTATATCACACAGCCATCACTTATCAAGCATTGGACGACTATCCTCAATTGGCCGATTGAACATATACGATTATTTTTACGCATTCTGCTTAAAGATGCATAATCCGAATTAACGCTCCCAAATTACTATTTCTTTGTCTTCGGGGGGGGGGGGGGGGGTAAAAAATATTTAATTAAAATCAAAGCTCAGAATGATCAGATATTGATTTGTGAAATCTATTATTTTTCAACACCGGTTCATTTTGGCTTTTCAACACCGGTTCATTTTGGCTTTTCAACACCGGTTGATTTTGGCGGTCTGGGAAAAGTCTAGGACCAAATTGCCCGTGATGATGGATAACTCTAAAATCAAGTGACATCGGGCCGAATTTCGTTGAACAAAATGTTTATAACTAACAGGTTTTGGGAAATTTTATACTATAGTTGACTGTGATTAACATTATTTTTGGGAAATTATTCGATTCTGATAACTGAAGCGGCATTTCAAAAAATGTTGTTGTTGGAATCGGATGATATGGGGAACATCGAATCGGGGGTAGTTGCGCATGATTATCCATGCAATGCAGTCGTCGTTGTTCATGCGAAACAAAGTTTCACCACATCAATTTTACGACGCCGAACAGCTAAACATATATAGCTGTAACTTCTAATGATGAGTTTGCGAAACGTCTCTATTGGTAGCCTGAAGTTGTGCACTTCTTAGGTGACGTTTACACATAGCCGGTGAAGCCGTTACCCGGCGAACCCGTTAGCCGGCGAAGGTTGGGCAGGGTGTTTACACATCGCCGGCGAAGATACGCATATATTCATGTGTCCCCTTTACTTGTTAATAGTTTTCGTTTTAGTTCTCACTGAACTGCAATATGATATTGCTGTACACCTGTAAACATCTAGCCGCTTCCTGTTAGAGATATGGTTTGGCAGTATAGTGAAATGAAACTTTTTAGAAATGGAAATGCCGAAATTATTAATATCCAACTCAAACTTTCAGGTATTGCTATTGGTAATTTTATAGATATTTAAAAAACATTGTTAATGGTTTGTTTGGGTTCATATACAGCCTGTGAAGTAAGTGTCGCACCAAAAGCATGGCCATTGTCAGTTTTGAGATCTTTTCGTCGCATACATCTACAAATTGGTGTCTAATCATTCGGATTGGATTTTATATTATATATATAAGTTTCAACATCGCGAATCAAATGTGACACATTTTCCGTGTCCATGTATATAGGGCCGTGGCGATGGGGGTGTCTCATCCCAACTTTAATCAAAATATTCAAAAGCTGGAAATTTCATACCTGACACGGCAATAGTTGGACATTTGACATCAGCAATATGTTGAAATTGTTCTCGTAGTTTTATTTTCAACAATTTGTTATTGGTGATTTCTTTAGGCAACATTTGCTTATTTTTTTACCAAATTGTTGGACTGAAATGACCATCAGTTGGAAATGATCCAACCTTATTAGAGGTGCCTCAAGTTTGGAAAATGTCCAACAATTGGAAATCTTAAGGCTGGATGCTAAGATTTTGCAATTTTCAGGGTTCAGATTAAAAAAAATTCTCACACCTGGCCATAACCACGGTCGGTCGATAAATTCCAAAGATGAACAGTCCCAGACCTCCAAATCAGGCCCTCTAGACCCATCCCTGTGTAAATATGTCCACGGCGCACTCAGATTTAGATTATTGAACTAATTGTCCATTAAGTTTGAATCCACAGAAACGTGCCATCCCATTTCTTCCATATATATATATGGACATACATGTACATCAATTAATTCCCTCGAATGCGCAACAAATGTACCATGCACATGCAGAGTACGTGTACCATCATCGGTTAGTATTTATAATAATAGCTTATAACCAAGGTGCGTGACCACCGATTAGAGCTGATTAGAGACAATCAAACTGACACACTGACCAATAATATATACACAGGTGAAAAGCGGGCTGGTCTATCAGCGATTGCACAATAATATTGTTCGAGTTAATTGTTGAAAGGAAATCACCCATGACGGCATGACCCCAGATAAACATCTAACTTAACCGCAGAGCGAATTAGAATCCATACGACAATCAGGTGCTTGTACTAAATCATTTTATCCAAAAGTTGAAAACCGTATAGCTGAGTATCCGGATAGCCGTAATTCTTATCCGGCGAAGTATAAACACTCTATTGTTATGGCTGCCGGCTAAAGCGAATGCGATCTTCGCCGGGTAATGTATAAACACCCCCTTACTGTATATCCGGTACAATCTCTCGCCAAGAGTTAATGTTAGTGTATCTCTTCCGGGCCACAATTGTAAGTAACATTTTATAAAACCAGATTTCAAGACTATAAATGAATTTTTTCTGTCAATAAAACACAGACCAAATTAAATAATGATGGGTCTATTATTTGTATATAATGGCATAATAAAGTGTTTTATTCCTGTTCAATATATTAATCGAAATGGCATTTTGCCACGGATGAAGAGTGCTAACAAGATAGAGTTCTCCCCTTGCTACGCTCAGAATGCGCCTGAAGTTGCTGTTTAAAAAATGGCCCATAAAACTGTACCGATTGGTAGTATATATTATATCAGAAAAATCGAAATAAAATCAATATTAGTTGACGGAAGCGTTTTCGATTCATATTTATTATTTTTTTTACCCCGATAACTTTAAATCACGCAATGTATGCTCGTTGAAACCCGGCAAAATCAATTCAAAAGTTCAATATCGTCGCTTAAAAGTGGAATATAAGCTTGGATCACATTACTCCTATTATCCACGTTTGAGGTTGAGCACTTATATTGGGCATATTTAGCTCACCTCCTGTTAGACTATAACGGATTCTGTTGGACGTCCCAGTGTCTCCATCGGTTGCCACCACCCTTTGCACGACCGTCCCCTGTTGGTAAAATGAAATGATGTAAGAATTAACATACAGTCATCTAGTGCAGCCGATTTCCCACACCGCCGTGAGGTTTTGGCAAACCCAGACGCTCTTTATTTTACCTACAAGGAAATAACTAACATTTAAAGTTCTTTATTGTCACAAGTTAGAGATAATAGGACGACCATTCTGTTCTTTCTGATTCGCGTGATGATCCCCGTGTCTTCAAAAAGTCTTTTTGACGCATGCATATAATCCTAGACCAAGTTTTCTCAATCAAAAGTTTGGGATATCGGTTGGGTTGGTGCTGGGTTTTTTTTTTTCGTCCGAGCCCCGTCCCGTTACTCTTCTATAACATACGTTTCACCCAGGATCCTGGGGGGGGGGGTAATTATCTTGCTTGTATGTCTTCGGGTTATGTCAACTGGATGCGTTGTGTGTATGGACATATAGAGGGCAGCCTTTCGAAAGCATGACGATATCAAGCATTCGTATGTCAGAGGCCCGTTGAATATCGAAGCAACGAGATTCATAAGTAAACAAAGCCGTGTTTTCCAGAGAATTTTGTTATCAGAATATGTTATGTAAACAATATATTAAACGGTCGTATCATCACTTTACCCTTTTATATCACTAACAGATGACATGTCAGACGATTAATCACATCCAGGTGTTCACGTGAATACACGGGATTCGTGTGTAAATGTATTGTACGTTTTTTCAATGAAAGTCTGTCATAGAAGAGTAACGGGAATGGACTCTGTCCAAAACAGCATCAACCCAACCGATATCCCACGCAAGCTGTTGTGGACCGAGTAAACTTGGTTTAGTTTAGTCAGTATATGTATTGGTCTGTTTTGGTACCAAAAATATGCGACAAGGGATTACTATATGTTCGATATGAATTTGTTTACCCAACATCAGCTTGACTACCCTCAGATCCACATGTATAAGTAAATGGTGCAGTTTTGCATCTATGCTATCGCCACGTATACCTGACAAAAAATTAGACGATGTCGGATCAATGTCAGTAATCAATCAACTAAATTAAGCGGCCATGAAACTTTATGATGGATACAATTTGAAATGTGTTTGCAATTGATGAATTTGATGGTGCAGAAATTGATTTCATAAGACGTTCCAATGCCATGATACATTGGGCTATTGTAATTATCCTACACATATAATCTAAGATGATTCATATAGTTTGTGGCAGAAGCTATATATTATTGCAGGACAACTCCATTGATAGAAACGTAATCTCAGCTGATGTATAG
This sequence comes from Siphonodentalium dalli, assembly GCA_032622095.1. NCBI lineage: Eukaryota > Metazoa > Mollusca > Scaphopoda > Gadilida > Siphonodentaliidae > Siphonodentalium > Siphonodentalium dalli. The sequence goes on along the minus strand of CP136065.1, from coordinate 176,736,345 downwards.
ATCATGTCCTGGTTCAGTAAATAAAACATCGTGGATGACTATAAATGGTGATCTCAAAATATTGACACAATAATACGCGAAAAGAAAATGCATCCCACTGTCACACCCAATTTCTTTTGAACATAAATATGATTTATGTGCTGACTGATGGAATTGATCTGGTGTCACCAACTGTGATTCAGATATAAATGTTTAAATCAAATCTTGCCCATGAGCATTTATAAAAATGGCCTTTGTCGGTAGTAAACTGTCAGTGGTAAACCTGAATATATTCATTATATTATTCTGTTAACCTTGGGCTTGTGACAAAGCCATTTTTTATGTCGTTTATACTTTATATGTAACCACCGGTAGCATCTCTAAAAATATACTGCTGACAAGACATCACAGGTCAAGATAACAACCGGAGCTACTGTTTCAGAGAGAACACGTCTCAGACTGGCTCCCTTCGCCCACTACTCCAATTTGAGACTGGCCCCCGTCGCCCACTACTCCAACGTTTTAAGGGCGCGTTTGCACGGCATTTTGTGTAGGCATTTTCTCATAGCAAGCCCAACGGTGCTATAATATAAACGGCAATATTCATATAAAATGCATATTGTTAACGACATGAGAAGAAATATTTCGAAAGTTCCAAATGTAACGGTGCTACTAACGTTGCCTTAAATACCCTTTTGATTGATTCTTGCAAAACAATTGCATGATATTTACAGGCAAATTTCGATAGCATCTCTACTTGTGGAACTACGTAGCTTTTAATGTGCATGTAGTAAGCTGTGTTATAGAAGCATTGTATAATAACTTTCTATACCGAAATGCCTGCAAAAAGAATGCTGGCAAATTGCCAGTGCTTATATATACGATCATAGCAATAAGCTAAATTTACCCATTTCGTGTATGGTGACCACAGGCTCCGTTCTATCCATAATTAAATTGTCAGCTAAGGTTAATTAGCATACGTACACTCGATTATATTATTTCCAGGTGTTATCACACCCCGTAATTGCCATATATGGCCTAACTAACCGACTTACAGATTATTTGCAAGACAGGTTCTTGCCTACAAGCGTTCACTCTGAAACAGTGATTTATGATAAAAAAAAAATTCTCTAACTTTACTTACTATGGCTAGTTCCTCGTATATGTTCATGTGTGCGGTGTACTGTACAAATACGGGTGGGGTATCCTGGACATCTTGGACATAAAGTGTTAACGATCCGGCGTTACTGCGAAGACCAAATCCGTCCTACAAGGAATAAAACAAATAATCGTTTTAATCTAACATATAATACATATATCCGAAGTTAATTTTTTTTGCTTGGGTTCCGTGTAATTCAAGAATGGCTACCAGTCTTGAGTGTTCTGCATGTCAGTAGCCCTACCTGTCTGTCTGCCAATAGCCCTACTTTAAGTAAGACCATCGGAAAGTAACGGTTTCAGTTTTAGTTTGTGCATCAAATATAGCAAATGAAAATACCATCCAGCCAAAAGAGTATACTCGCACTTGGTATTTTAAGTTTTATTTTAAGTTTTCCTCGTTAGTTGGTAGTCATTTTCTTCTTGTTGCCACAGCACTCTAAAATTTACAGACGCAACGCGTTGCTGAGTTTTTATCGAATTTTGCAATCATTTTTTCCCGAGGCTATAACTAAATTAGAGTTGAGCCCATACTGAAACAGGTGATGAATGATTTTTTGTTGTTGATGGCTGTACAGTCATACCCGGTTTAAACGGACATGGCTCATGCGAGCTTCCAAATTTTGTCTGCGTAATTTGGAAGGAGGTATAATATAGGTTGACAAATACACGAATGGTCGCAGCCATTTTCCAGCTGTTTTCTATTGTTAGCACAGAAGTGAAACCATTTCTCTTAATTTCTACCATATCGGGAATAGACAAACACGGAACGCTATTTGCTGTTCCATGCCGTGCACATTGCTGTTTTTGTTTGGGACCCAAACATCGTTTCAAAGTTGTATTTTTGTATTACTTCATTACGTCTTTCTGTGACATATGCTGGTAGGTAGTTCATAGAGGATTTACAACTCGTCCCCAGTTTATAGCGGAATTTACAGAACGAGTCCAGTAAATTAGGTCTGGACAGAGCCTTTGGTGAGGTCAAGACCTAATTTACTGGACGAGTTTTGTAAATTCAGCTATAAACTGGGGACGTGTTGTAGAATCTATTTATTATATCATCCAAAATCTCGACAAAACATACTTAAATCAACAAATGGGACGCGAAACTAACATTGGCTTCTCTAAAGCATGCGATGACGTTTCGCGTAACTATGCGTTGTTTGCCCGCGTAAAGAAATAGTCCCAGATAAATACAGACACTTTGTCGTATTTAGAGGCGTATATTTAATGACATAACTTTTCAAACTCTTCATTTTTTGAAAAAATATTGGAAGCCATAGTATTTTGAGACGTCGCGTACGGAATATAAACAGACGACAAACCGGAAGTCAATGGTCACCTGTCATAATCACGGGGCGTCATGTGCCCCGCGAGAATCGGTTCGAAATCTGCAGACGACCCAGCGCGAAATCGCACGTGTCTCGGCGCCCTTCCGGTCACAAATGTCAGGGTCGACTCCAAACTTGAATTAACCAGCGACAAAGGTGAGTTAATGCAGAATATAACATACAATGCATACTCCACAATGATTACTAGTATCGAATCAGTAGCTTTTATGGAGTATTATGCGATAAGATTTGTTTATTTTACATGTTTACAACAGTCATTATTTCCAAGTGCATTTTCAATGGAATATTCCACCAATTTCCACTAGTGATTAACCGCAATTCTGGAAGCTACGCTTGAGTATACCGTTGCTCAATGTTAGATACATACATTTCCTAGCTCCCAAACCACAAGTAAGTTTAGTATTATACTTGTATGCGACAAAAAATGAATCTTAAAATGACCCGAAAATGTCACGGTTCCCTTCCGGTCAACTGTTAGCATTTGGGTTCGCATCGGTTTGATCATGCACCAGTTCCGAATAAGCACGTATTTAGTTTTCGCATTATTTTCGTGCTCGTTGGAGACTTATCACGCATATTTTATTTCCATATTTACTAGTAATGACTAGCACCACATATAACACTATTTATACGGCGATATCTTGTTAAATGCACCTTGCTAGGCGACATCGAAGCACGAACTATTATTTTATTTAAAAGGATGTCGTTTTTAAGTGTAAACAATAAGTGGGAATACATATACACACCTGACATTGATCCGATATCACTCGTGTTGCGTACACGTCGCTAAAATCATAATAGGCCTACTGTCTACATTATATAATGTATCGTCTCAAACTTACACAAGTTTGTTTCTGTTATCTGACCGAATAATGGTTGTTTATGCCTGTTCGGTGGCTTCATATACATGTCCAAGCATACACCATGCATATTGCATAGCAGGATTTAAATTCATTTAACTTGACAAATCTGACACCCAAGTAGTGGTGGACTTTTACGGTTGCAGTTATTCAACATTACAATCAATGGATCTTACAACGTGCGAGCTATAATGTCTATAATGTAGACAGTAGGCCTATTATGATTTTAGCGACGTGTACGCAACACGAGTGATATCGGATCAATGTCAGGTGTGTATATGTATTCCCACTTATTGTTCACACATAAAAACGACATCCTTTTAAATAAAATAATTAGTTCGTGCTTCGAAGTCGCCTAGCAAGGTGCATTTAACAAGATATCGCCGTATAAATAGTGTTATATGCAGGGATGTGGCTAGAGGGTCTCCGCTGGGGGGGGGGGGGGGGGTCCACCATGGGAATTTCCAACTGCACCCCCCTCCTTGAGGTCGGAATCACACCAACACAAATTTTTGCATAATTCCATTTGCACCCCCCCCCCCCCCCTTGAGTCGGAATCACACCAACACAACTTTTTGCATAATTCCATTTGCACACCCCCCCCCCCCCTTGAGTCGGAATCGCACCAACACAACTTTTGCATAATTCCATTTGCATCCCCCCTTGTACCTCATGCTCAGGCCTGATTTCCTATATATTCATAAGCCATGCTTCTATTTTCCTAGTATGAGAACATTAAGATATTTTAACCTGAAAATTGCCCCCAAAAAAAACAACTAGTGATCTAATTCCAGACAAATGCACACAGCTACCGACAACAGACCAGGAAACACCGGGCCGACCATGGTTGTTTGGCCCGGTGTGAGATTTTTTTCTTAAACTATACAAGAAAATCGCAAATCCTAGCATCTAGACTGGCCTCAACTGAAGCTTTCCTAGTGTTGGAAATTTCAAACCTCATGCTCCCCCTCAGGTTGGAAAATTCTTCAACTGATGACCATTTATGTCTACAAGTTTGACCAAATGTAGTAAAATATTGTTTTGCTAAACTAATTAGCAGTTTTGTATTGGCCATGTGGATGGGGCAATGACACACCGGGTCGACCATGGTTCGGCCTGGTGTGCGAAAATTTTGAAATCTGAACAAGAAAATCGCAAAATCCTAACATCTAGAATAGCCTCAAGCCTTCCTACTGTTGGAAAATTTCCAACTGATGACAATTCCAATGACAATGTTGACCAATGTATGACAATATTGTTTTCTTAAATTAACTAGAAGTTTTTGACTGGCCACGGGGGAGGGACCAGGACACAAGCTTTCCAAGTGTTGGAAATTTCCAACCTGTCACCCCCCTAAGGTTGAAAAATTTTGAAAAACTGATGACCATTTCTGTCAAAATATTTTGACCAAAAATAGGAACATATGCAAATATTGGTCGAAAAACAATAAATTCCCCCAATAAATTGTTTTATAATCAAACTACAAGAAAATTTTCAACCTATTGTTGGTGTGAAATTTCGTTGTGGCAGGTATGAAATTTCCAACAATTGAAAATA
>CP136065.1:176063939-176126439 GCA_032622095.1 Siphonodentalium dalli | reverse complement strand
TTCCACAGTCAAATCTATTGGTGATCGAATTTCATAACTATTTTATTGGAACAACTAAGAGTATTATTTACGTGAGATCAATGAGTCCAATTATTATAAATAATAAATTGCAGGCATCGGTGGATACCCGATTGCCACATTTAGTGATCACGTGATAAACTGATAAAATGTCCAAGTGACGTACTATAATGAGCAAACAAAATGAGTTGATCTTCGGCTTCGTCCCGATTGGGTACTGAGCTGACACCGGGGATAAATTGACCAATGACTGCTATTGTATCCTTTTGACAGATATGCGTGCGCAGACTCGTTTGATGTTCGCTATCGCATTACTATGTTTTAATAGCCGAGCCTTCACTTCTCGTCTGACTCTCTTACCGACAAGACCTGTCTACACAGTACTTCTCCGGCAGACTATTCATCCACTGATAGGCCTACATACAGGTATGCCCTAAATAATGGACTGCTTAACCACAGCAGAATTATAGGTAACTTTTCTTTTCTAAACATCGAACTTGTCTGAACCTATCATTGGTACAATAGCAGTGATATAATGTTACATCATCGGTGCTAACTGGAGTTTTCGGCATACAAAATGATCGTAAGTGTGAATGGAGTGATAAGTGGTTATTACGTAATGTTGTTATAACAATGACACCGAATCAATTTCTATTATTGAGTGACCTGGTCGTATGCATGTTTTGGATAACTAATTATCGTGTGAATGACACAGTTTATCAACCTTAATTGATACTAACCCGTTTGTTCAGACATTAAATCGATATGTTTTCTGAACAGCATATAACTGTGACCGAGGAAATAATAGAATTCATTTGGTAAAGCAAAGGTGTGAAAGACACATTGTTACCACCAATGTCGCGTGTGTGATTACGTGTACATAATATGTTCCATCGAATATGACAATTCATTCTGGAGGGTTGTAATTTCACATTACCCTTTTCGTCCACTCGTGATTCAAGATAGTACATCTCAATACTTCCAATAATTCACGATAATACACACCTGTCATATACTCAATAACTTCATCTGGGATAGAGAGAGTGTAAAGAATAAACGCTCTTTATTATTTATGTAAGAGTAATGGTGTCTATTTTCAGGTATGACAATTATATGAACTGCGTCCGATAAACACTGGAATGTATGCATTCATATCGATGGTCACAATGTCCAATAAAGCTATTTCTAAACATCGATTAATAATTTCATGAAAAATATTTGAACAAAAAAAATAACGAAAGATATTACACGCAAATAATTTAACATTCGACATTTTTTAATATCGAGATTATCAGAAACCGAAAACTCGTTATAAATTTTTTATTTAAACTTTTTTTTAGAGAAATAATTTTGGGGGGGGGGGTTTGAAATTTTTTATTTTTTTTGAAATTTGGGGATTTTGAAATTTTTTGGAAGTTTTGGGATTTTGAAATTTTTTGGAAAAATAAATTTTGGAAGTTTTGAATTTTTTTTTGGGTTTTGATATTTTGGGAATATTTTAGTACAACCAATTTTAGACCCCAAAGATTCTATTTTTAGAAGTGGGGTCAACGAGCCTCCTATTCTTCTCATAACTTAACGACCTGCGAGAAACCTATATCCCAAAGTATTACTGGGAAAATCCTAACAGAAATAAATTCTACATATTGCTGTCACTGCTTAAAATTAGCGTTTATAAAGTTACCATGACGCAAGTATTATCTTAATATATAAATGCGAATGTCTGTGTGTGTGGATGTGTGTTCCCTATACACTTTGTGGTTTCTCGACCGATCGCCTCGAAATTTGGTATCTATAGGCGTAACTAGACCCGGGGAAGGACATGGGCTGGGTACTGTTTGCGCCAGACGTCGCGTTTTCATGTTACGGGATCATTTTAATCCGTAACCATGTATCCATTTTTATCGTGACGTCATAGTTAAACGTTCAGTACAGAGGGCAATTACGCCGCTTCCGCGCATAAGTCAATTCGTTCAGCAACACATTAGCGGACATAATTAATTTATGTTGCATTTTTTCGTCTATTTAGTAATGCCGCCGGTAAAAAAGAAACTTGGCTCGCATTTCACAAAAACCGAGGCGGAATCGGGCGACCAGACAGCGGGAAACCCCAGAGCAGCAGCGTAATTGTGTTTTTTGACATTTTCGGCAACTTTTATTCGAATTATCGTTACTCAACTGAATAACATTTGTTTTAAATACACCACAGGAGTTCACCTTCTGTCAAATGTATTTTAAAATGAACACGCGGGTGGATTTGTGTGTTCTTACATGAAGTAGCCTATGTTTATTTGTTAAAATCTCTATTTTTCCCGAGCATCGCCGGGTCCATCCTCTAGTCTATTATATATTTTTGGAAGATCTGTCTGTGTGTGTGTGTTTGTCTGTCTGTTTCCAATGGACTCAAAAACGGCCGAGCCGATTTCGATGAAACTTGGTATGTGGGGGTATTTTCGGCCGGGGAGTGACATAGGCCTATTAATTTGCCCGTGCGACGTGACCTTGAAATCGGGTCATTTCAAGGCCAAACGCCCGAATATCACGGGATTTTGATGAAACTTGGTATGTGGGGGTACTTTCGTATGGGGAGTCTCATAAGCCTATTCATTTGTGCGTGCGACGTGACCTTGACCTTGAAATCGGGTCAATTCAAGGTCAAATCGCGAATTTTTATGGGATTTCGACGAAATTTGATACGTAGGGTTACTTTTGTCCACTGAGTGTATTGGACGGGTCGAGTCGTGACCCCGACCTGACCATGACCTTCAAAATGATCAATTCGAGGTCAAATCGGGTAAAACCGGATGGATTTCGACGGGTACTTTTGTCCGGTACTTTTGTCCGGGCAGTGTTTTGGACGGGTCAAATCGTTACCCCACTTAACATTGACCTTCGAAATGGACAATTCAAGGTCAAAGCCCGGACGAAGTCGGGTCACCTTCTAGTATTATCTATAATGTAAATATTATATGAGTTATACCATTTAAGAAAACATATTCCTGAATGTATTAGCATTATCTCTCTTTATTATTAATACCATATAATATGATGGAAGCGATTTTATTGATGTATATGTATGTTATATATTGTTTGTATACATGTATATACGTTGTAGCATGTTGCAACTTCGATGTTGACTTTGCTAATAAATAATTAAAAAAAATTCATAAATTGGTAAGATTTCCGAATAAACTCGTCGATTTAGCGCTGAAAAGACGAGTTTTGTTCCTCGTTTCTTTTCGGTAAATTTGTGATAGTTTCGTTTTTTCCGGTTAACATAATATTATTTTAATCAGCGATCGCGTAATAATTGCACCTTTAGACAATGGGAGGAAAATTTAGACATTAAGAGTGGTAAAGTAGTAAAGTATGTATCCAACACGAATGTAACATTTCATTATAAGAGTGGTAAAGTAGTAAAGTATGTATCCAACACGAATGTAACATTTCATTATAAGAGTGGTAAAGTAGTAAAGTATGTATCCAACACGAATGTAACATTTCATTATAATAGTGGTAAAGTATGTAGCCAACACGAATGTAACATTTCTTCATAAGAATTGTATTTTTATGATTTCAATGAGTCTTGCTGCATGGAGCATAATGTAGAAATGTATTCCATGTATACGACCTATTTCGATGCTTTGAAAAATTAAAAACCGAATATCATTAGGTGTATATTTTGGAGCGCAAATCGTCATATGACTTTAACTTTAACTGTTGTTGTTATTGACATGTTGCTCTTCGATTATAGCACACATGAATTATTAGTCCAAGTCTGCTCGTACTAAAAACAGCTATGATATTTTGAATGGCGAAATGAAAAACAGCATTTCGCTATCCCAATATCTTAGGTTTTCGTACGAATATAGACTTGGACTATTGAAATATGAACTGTCGAGGAATAGCCTGGTGTAAAATATTTTTAAGATATGATGAGCGTCGGATCGGTATCATCAATATCATTCTAGTCTCAGGATCTATAGAGTTGCACGAGGAAACTATGTGACAAAATATTTTGACATGGCTTTTTTGAAGATCAAGCACTATAGCCGTACAGGTGCGCGAAGTTTTAGGGGGGGGGGTGGCTGAGACTTCTTGCCCGAATTTGTTTACATTATATAATATATAAAGTTATTATACAATGTTGTGTACAGTATGTGTTTTTCTTGTACGAGTCCAGGTTGTGGTGAAAAGTCATATTGGACGAGACACGCCAGTGTCGAGTCCAATATGACTTTTCACCACAACCTGGACGAGTACAAGAAAAACTCATACTGTACACAACATTGTATAATGACATTTTTATTATCCATCTGTATGTTTATCCAAATTTTGGTGAATAAAACTTTTGTGGTTATTTTTGGTATTTGTCGGCACTTAATTCTCTATAAAAGCCTGTATTTTGATCATCAGAAAGCATGATTGGGAAAAGTAAACACGGAAGTGAGAAAAAAACCTCAATGCGGAAGTGAAACGTCTGCTAAAATCCATCATTGTTGCGCGCGCATCACAATTTCACCGATTCATTTCGCAATAGAGTTAATTCGTGACGTCACGGAGTCCAATGAAAAGTGATATTGTACAGTCGGGAGTCCAATATGACTTTCGGGAGTCCAGTATGACTTTTTCCAGGACTATCACGTGGCGGCTTTTGCCCAAATCGGAAATGGTGTTAGTTAAGGGATGGATAATAATTATATATTCACAGTTTTTGTTGATATACCTTATATATACACACAGAAATATAACAAAATAGATTCAAATTAACCTTAAAGTATTGTGAAACACTCCCCCGTAGGGTGATTACATAGAAATGGAGAATAATCTTGCTCAAAATTGTTATTTTTACGAAATTTAATCCAAATTGACAACACGCACATCGTCATTAATTATATGTGGAGTGGTATTGTCTATTTCTTTGAAATTTTCGGCGATGTTAGTAGAATTCTATATTCCCAAGGTTGGCATAACGCCTGAGTACTAACTTATCAGTTTCACGCACCCGAACAAGTCCATAATATGTCTTTAAATATGTATAATTGGGCAGAAATGCGAAAATACTGTAATTTGCCATAATTGCCACCTGAAATACCATTCAATTTGCCCGAAAATATCTCCAAATTGCCCGAAAATTGTACGAAGTTTGAGCTTTCAAAACATTTGGGGGCGGCAGCCCTCCCAGTCCCACTGACCCGTGCGGCTATGTCAGCCACCCATACATCACTAGTCTAAAATATAAGCCGTCGCTTCAGACGTTCCCGATAGCTACTATCTGGGACTCATGTAGTGGATGCGCTATAAATTTGTTGCAGGAGTTATTGTGCTTACGAGTGCATTTTACGAACATCTATTAAATGATTGAGGTGTGTTTGATGTTCAAAATCGGGGCTCAATCGATGTCTATTTTCCTTCTGAATTTCAGTTATAAATATGAGTTTTTAAAGGTACTTAATCCGATTCGATAGTTCCCATATCATCATATTACAACAACAACAACAACAACAACAACATTTTTGAAATGCCGCTTCAGTTATCAGAATCGAGTAATTGCCCAAAAATAATGCTAACCACAGTCAACTATAGTATAACATTGCCCAAACCTGTTATTTATCAACATTTTGTTCAACGAAATTTTTTCGATTTGTCAAATATCTGACAAAAAAAAGCAACTTGATTTTAGAGTGATCCATCTTCATCCTAAATTTGGTCAGAGAAAGTCTTCTCGTGGACTGTTTCCTGGGCCACATAAAATTATCGGTGGTGAAAAATAATAGATTTCAAACATCGATATCTGATCACTCTGAGCTTTGATGCACAGGTTCCTCTACTCGAATCCAATACCCTCCCCCCCCCCCCCCGAAGCCAAGGAAATGGAAAATTGCGAGCGTTAATTCGGATTAAACATCTTCAACGATTACTGATTTTTGAATGTGCATTTCCACTACTCGTGCATGTACTAGTTTATCCCGTTTTGGGTTAGAGACGTAATTGGCGACGTAGGTTCCTGGTCCCGAAGACACCAACAATTTTGGAATCATTTGTCACAAGTTCAATACATGATGGTTTCTACATAAATCATGGACCGGTATATATGCCGGATATTTTTATTTTATTTTCGAATGAATTAAGATGTACTTTTTGGTATGAGATTGTTACAATTGAGAATTTTGCAACAATAATAACACGGCATTCATGTCATGTGAGACGAGCAACTGTATATAGAAGTCGAATCACAACACGACCCATTTCAATTCGCGTGAAAATTAAGGATACATGGCTCCATTGTACCACCCCCGTGCTCCGGCGCCCCTGCATATGGTTGATTACCTGACGTTCTTCTATCTATTTCACAGACGACACCCGCTATTTAGACAAGATTCATATTTCAACGTGTCTATCTTCCTAACGATAACTAGGCTTTTCGGTTCTCCCTCGTGTGAACAGAATTTTACTATCAAAAATGTACGGTCAGTTGGCTGATGAGGTGGTGTGATTGTATAAACACTTGTGGTCGCTATGGTTCGCCGCTCTTCTGACTCTATCAGACCATATCCCGCTGTGTGAACGCGTGTTTTCTGGGTACTTAAGTCAGAAGCCATGAAGTGCACGGCAGTCGCGGAGTTCCTCTGCGATTTATCGCCCGGATCGACAGCTGCTGTCGAATGTAATACAAAATTACCAATGGAGCTGGTATCACTCATGTCCGCGTTCGAAAGCTTGGAAGAAGATTAGCACACCGGGCGAGCTGCATGTTATTACGCGGAATAACAATAATGCATCCATTCCGTCTCTGCTTTTATACCAGACAACTTGTCCCAAAGCTCACATATTCTAGGACCTCATCGTTCACAGTGCAATTCAATATCGATTAAACGACATGACTCGTTCAAACTTCCAAATGTATATATATATATGTAATTTGGAAGTAGACATAAGATACCAGAAATATTGAAATATTACGGGCTTCATGTGCTCTGAAAAATACTTGACAAGGTTACAGCATATTTATTGACCCGACGTTGGCTTTAAAATGTCCATAATTATAGAAACGTTTAAATTAGGTACCAACCGGCCAACCAAATAACAAATAGTAAAATTATCGTTTTCATATAGCACCATTTACCGAGGGGCAACAGGAAGACGACCAGCTATATCTCGTGCTGCTCCTGTGAAATAATATAATTTTGTTTGGTGTCTTGTTAAAGTTTCACATATTATTGTCCAAATAAACATATCTATATGGGATACCATCATCGCAGTCTGGGCCAGACGAGGGTTCTAATACCGACATGGGCGAAAATCGGGACCGATTTACAAGCTTGATCTGAGTTGAGGGACATTCCAATGTGTCATTCCGATTGATGCGTGTACATGGCCATTCGATAATGAGAATTTTTTCACGCAAATTGAAGCAACAGGTTTAAGGGTTGATACATACATCCATCTTTTTATATTGTTATATGCAGATGACACTATACTGATGTCCACGAGCGCTAGAGGTTTACATAAAAGTCTTAGATTATTCCAGTTATATTGCGACCGATGGAAATTGGAAGTCAATAGTGATAAGAGTAAGATTATGATTTTTGGGAGAAAACCGCATAAAACAACCATATTTGAACTCCACGAAAAGCCACTTGAAATTGTAAAGCAGTATCGGTATTTGGGAACATTATTTCACGTACGGGGTACTTTTGTAGCCGAGAGGAATGAGCGCTGTAGATCGGCGAAAAAAGCCATGTTCTCGTTGATTAATAAAGCCAGGACCTCACAAATAGATATTGGGAGTATAGTAGAAATGTATGAGAAAGCCATAGTGCCTATTCTTCTTTATGGCTCGGAAATATGGGGATTTGAAAATATTGAGGGAATATGTAAGTTAGAACGTTGGTTTTTGAAATTTATTTGTCATTTAAAAAAGATAACAGCAAATGTTTTTGTTTATGGGGAGTTAGGCGTATACCCTATTGATTTAAAAATAAAACTAAGGTGCCTTGGCTATTGGGGAAGACTGATTGTGGGAAATCGTTGTAAACTAGCATATAAACTGTATTGTATGATGTATGATCTTCATGGTTCTAACCAAATCGAATGCCCTTGGATTGACTATGTGAAAACGACGCTATTTGAACTTGGCATGATCGAAATCTGGACGTATCAACATGTACAAAACACTAATTGGTTTTACGAAGCTTGTAAGAGGAAGATATATGACCTTTATATACAGCAATGGATGGGAAATATACGATCCTCTATTAAATGTATTTTCTACAATCAGATCAGGTGCGATTTTATTAGACCTAAATACTTGTCACTTCCATGTATCAGCAGTGTAACCATATTGATGAAATTCAGAACCAGAAACCATAAGTTAGCGATAGAAACCGGATCGTGGAATAACATAAGTCACTCTTAGCGAGTATGTTCCCTATGTGAGCAAGGTATTGGTGATGAATACCATTTTGTTCTCACAAGCGAAATTCTTAAAGAACTAAGAGAAAAATATATTGATAGATATTTCTATAACGACCCTACCATATCAAAGTTGATTAAGTTATTCAATACACACGACGAAGAAACGGTTAATAATCTCGCGACATTTATTAAGAAAGGGACGGCGAAATTGTAACCACCTCAAACATTGATAATCTATAAATATGCAATGACCGGGAGTGCATCAGTGGGTGGTCATAGTAAGCTGAATATATACATGTATATATGATGTTACATTCAATTACGTATTATTGCATTTATGTATTGTTACTTTCATTATACATGTGTGTCAATATATATATATATATTTTATGCCACTCACTTGATTATGTAAGTCATGTATACTCTCTTATCACAAATGTGAAGAGAGAGATATAGTTAATGATTAAAACTTGATGAAACTTGATGAACACTTATGCCGAGTCAGTGGCTTAATACTTCTGATATGATTCACCCTCTAGTGACAGCATTCTGCAAATGTCCGGCACCATATCTTGAGGCCTGATCCTACTCGAATGATGATAGAGAGGTTTCGCTAAATTACTATTATACAGTTATCAGTTACAAAGGTGTTGAGATAATCCGGCCTCACAATTCACGATTCAACAAAACGTGTCTATATATATAGTCACGATGGAGGCATGGCACTATACTTTCATAAAATCAGAACACAGTGATGGCTGACTCTTGAATGCGCCTCAGCCTTCGATTTTCAAAAATTCAGATAAGAACAAACTTCAGATTGTGTGCATTCTGGCACGCCTTACTAATCATTGAGCTAATTTCTGACGGAAAAATGAGACCCAGCAATTCAGTACCAAAACTATTTCTAATAAAAGGTCAGCAGACCACAGTGTCCCCCCGAAAACGTGGAAAGTCGATGTGTATCTCTCACAGAATAGCGTAGCTATTGGGATCATATTTGAAAACAAATCGGTCAAATGATCTAAAATTTCACAAATAAATTCTGCCACTTCGGTAATTCTTTTTAGAGAATATAAAAATCCGCATGTAGGTAAATCGTGTATCTCTCCGCCTAAATAGTTTGGTCTCCGAAACGTGACCCAAGCGATAATCAGACTGGCCTGTGAGACTGGAATATTGTGTGCCTCTCTAATCTTACAAAAGATATAAAAAACTAGCGTCACCGACTTGCATCTTTGTATTCTGTGCTGACCTCGAATGACGATCCTTTCTGGTCGATATGCATGATAAAACAAAGAATGCGTTTGATTACGTCACACCTTGTTCATCCGATACAAACATCTGGTACAGCATGTTTTCGTTTGTTTGGATTTGCATACTCTAATGTTGACTACTAAATAGAATTATATAATTCCATTCAGCTTAGTCGACAACAAGAGATTGTCTTTTGCATTCCGCTCAGCGGAACGACAGCAAAGCCAAATACACTAACATATGCCATACCACATTCAACTATGCGGCCTTTACTGTGAATATTCACAAGTGTCAACCCTTTTTGCACAGGAGATTTTTTGCCTTTTGTCTGCACTAATGTATACCCCCGTAACTTTGGTATCGCCAACCCCGAAGGTGTCATCCAACACCGGATCAATGATTTAAAAAATGAACATATCCTCCTTTAGATGAATGTATTTATCGCCCAGTTAAATGATAATATCCACTATTCAATGGGACTGCATCCATATATATAGTTTGCTCTCACCCCTGTATATTTGGGAAAATCCGGCTCATTTCCGATTTTATCATAAATAATATACACTTGTTGACTTCAGGTAGTTCGTTTGAGGCATAATTATCTACCATTGACCGCGGAGAATGCGTGTATCAATACAAAAATAAATGTTCTACCCTATACACCGCAGTTTACAAAACTATCTGCGATCAATGGTGAGTACCAGCGACCAATGATGTCGATGACGCGGATTGATGTTGCAATGGGATGTCACCAAACCGGAGTTGGGATGTCAAAGATGCATGCGGATTATATATTTATCAGTTGACTGTTTCTGTCGGTGAATTAGCACTGGTAAGGACTTAATACCAGCATACTTGGATAACATCTGCATTGCAAACCATAGTGGCGTTGCACCAGATGCTTACTTTCAGGCGAAATTATCAAAAGGAAGGAAGTTCATCACGCATTCCAATGAATCGATATTCAACTCTTATAATACGTAATATATATTAAGTCATGCACTTAAAAGACATATTATGGACTTGTTCGAGTCCGTGAAACTGATAAGTTAGTATTCAGGCGTTTATGCCAACCTGGATATGTAGCATTCTACTAACATCGCCGAAAATTTCAAAGAAATCGAGCATACCACTCAATAGAAATCATCGTCAAGACTACGCTCAATTGTAAATATTTACATCTGGATTCGGGACGCAACAATCGACGACAAACAAACACAAATGATTTCAGCCATCCAGATTCAGTGCATTTAATTAATATATCAGAATGACGGTGTGTGTTGGCAATATTGGATTAATATTCGTGAAAAGAACAACTTTGAGCAAGATAATTATCCATTTCAATTGGATCACCATACCGGAGTGTTTCACACCACTTTAAAAGCCATCAAGTGTCAGTTACCCACTTGCGCATTTATGACGATGGAGTGGTCCATATAGGTTGCATCAAACTTCAGGACGTGAGCTATATATACATGTATATATACATGATGTACAATTTTGAAAATATCCATATTATCTTTCGGATAGGTCTGCACATGGCAAATCTTCAGTTCTGTTTGTGTGTTGGGGGGGGGGGGGGGGGCAGGGCGTATTCGTGTATATTTGTTTGTTTTATGTTTTTATCTCCTGTTAATAAAAGGCTATATTTTAAAGTATAGACCCGGAGTTCATCGGAGGGAAACATTAAAACAGCGTAAATCACGAGTGACCAGGGGCGTGGCTGGAGGGTCTCTGTTGGGATGTCCACATATATATAAGAGATTTGTAATGCCCCCGGTTATAATCATGTTATTTTGACACACTTTCTGGTTCGTTCCCATCTACCCAAGTGGGAACAAACCAGAAAGTGTGTCAACGTAACATGAATATAACAAAGCGTTGACGTTTCGCCCTGTGGTGTCTCAACGCTAAACCGAAATACGTTTATTTAGTTAAATGAACGTGCGTGTGACCAAGGCCTTATATATATGTTTGCAGTGTGTTAACTACAAATTAAGTTATCACCCACGCAGGCGTCAAGAATACTCTACACATTCTAAGACGAAAGGCGGGGACATTTCTGCCCGAAATAGCCGGACCACCGGACCCATATAAGACCTGGACTAATATGTAAAATATATATCAAATTTCTCTAAATTCTGTCAAATGTCTACTATATATTTTGGAAATTCTTTTTGTATGTATGTATGTATGTATATGTGTTATAGACTCGAAAGCTGTTCGACCGATCCGACTCAAATTTGGTATGTATAGGCCTAATTTGATCCCGGGAACAATATGGACAGATCCAATTTCACGTGCGACCGTGTAATTGGACCTGCCCATATGGGCATGTTTCTGGACTCGACCGATCCGACTCAAATTTGGTATGTAGGCCTACTTTGATCACAGGAACAATATGGGCGGGTCCAATTTCACGTGCCACTGTTTCCTTGACCGCTCATATACTCATGTTTCTGGACCAATCGAACAATATTTTGTCCAGACGCTGTATATTCTGCCCAGACGGAGGCGATCACAAA
The DNA here is from genome assembly GCA_032622095.1 of Siphonodentalium dalli. Lineage (NCBI taxonomy): Eukaryota > Metazoa > Mollusca > Scaphopoda > Gadilida > Siphonodentaliidae > Siphonodentalium > Siphonodentalium dalli. Next base: position 176,114,221 of record CP136065.1, on the reverse strand, counting down.
GAAATCCCTAAATAGCCCCGACGAAGTCCGTGACAACAGCTGGCTATTAATAATTTAAGACGAAAGGCGAGGACACTTCTGTCCGAAATGGTTGGACCACCGGATCATAGTAAGAAACTTAAACTGGACTCATATGTGAACTATATATCAAATTTCATTAAATTCTGTCAAATATAATAATAGTTATCATCAGGACAACAAATGATTCGGACGAACCTTATTCTCACTTTAGTGTGGAACGTTGAAAGAGGAACACCCCCGGTTAACTGGTCCTGCTAATTTGTTATGATGTTGATGTGCCCTGCTGAATTGTTATAGATTATGTTAAGAAAAGGTACCGTTATTTTTTCGAAAGTTGTTATTTTCGCGGTGTTTGGCTAATCTGTACGATTTGAGAAAAAACAGGGTGTCTGCTTGAAATATTAAATAACGGTTATATTTTAAAGTATTTTAATAACGGCTGCATTAGTGTTTGCCAAATGACAGGAATAGCAATCTCAATTGTGGTCGGTTTACAACAACCAACAATTTCGCCTTATTAAACTATTATAAAATATACATGTTTTTGAATGCTTTATACACAAAATTGTTTTTCCTAGAATCCAGATTAACCAAACATCGCGAATATGGCAACTTTAAATAAAATAACGGTCAATTTTCTTAACGGTATTTTGTCCAAACAGCATCATAGTAATTCGGTATGACCCACCAGCATCATATGGTGTCAGACCGGTTTTCCGAAGACCTATTACTACGAAGGCCCACAACTCCGAAGAACCGATTCTCCGACGGCCCACAACTCCGAAGACCCGATTCTCCGACGGCCCATAACTCAGAAGACCCGATTCTCCGACGGCCCATAACTCCGAAGATCCGATTCTCCGAAAGCCCATAACTCCGAAGGGCGATTCTCCGAAGACCTATAACTCCGAAGACCTATAACTCCGAAGGGCCGATTCTCCGAAGACCTATAACTCCGAAGGCCCGATTCTCCGACGGCCCATAACTCCGATTCTCCGAAGATTTTGTTTTATCGGGGTATTACCGTTTACTAAATAGTGTACAGTCCAGTGGCGAAGCCAAGGGGTCCCAAAATTCCCATTGCCCCCATTAAACCTCTACTTGCTATTTCAGACAATATGGGCCCCTACCAAAACATGTCCAATGTCATGTAAACGCCCGGAAATCGTTCATGGGGCATCAAAATATTCAAACTTTTCCTACTGCCCCCACCTAAATGGGAATCCTGGCCCGCCACTGACTACACACCAGATACTATAACGTTACGTTGGCCCATGAGATGCCAGAGTAAAATGTACAGGGGTGAACGGGGAAGAACTTGTCGCCCCTGTGCATGTTAGGTTACTCTGACATTCTTGCAGCGTTTCGTTATAATATACCCGGTGCACGCCAGTGTTCCCATTTAGGGGTGCACATTAATTAGCGTATGTGGGGGATATGTGGCGGATATATCATGCATATGATATGCCGAAAGCATATCACGAAGGCCTGATTTGGGGAGCGCACACATGGGAGGGGTCGCCCCCGATCGTTGGTCCGGGGGCTCCCCTGGGCAGGAACACTGTGAATATTTGAATGCCTAGGAGGGATTTCCTGACGTTTACATGACATTTGACATGTTTTTTGGGGGCGGTCTTCCCTAGGGCCCCATTGACCCGCCACTGGACTGTACACTATTTAATAAGCGATAAAACATGATCTTCGGAGAATCGGACCTTCGGAGAATCGGCCCTTCGGAGTTATAGACCTTCGGAGTTATGGGCGTTCGGAGTTATAAGCCTTCGGAGTTATGGGCTTTCGCAGTTATGGGTCTTCGGAGTTATGGGATTTCGGAGAATCGGGACTTCGGAGTTATGGGCTTTCGGAGAATCTGACCTTCGGAGAATCGGACCTTCGGAGTTATGGGTCTTCGGAAAAACGCTACTTAACCCATCATAGTGATCGGTATGAACCACCAGCATCATAGTGATTCGGTATGACCCACCATGCGGCATCACAGTAATTTGGAATGACCCACCAGCATCATAGTGATCGGTATGACCCACCAGCATCATAGTGATCGGTATGAACCACCAGCATCACAGTAATTTGGAATGACCCACCGGCATCATAGTGATCGGTATGAGCCACCAGCATCATAGTAATTTGGTATGAGCCACCAACATCATAGTGATCGGTATGAACCACCAGCATCATAGTAATTCGGTATGAGCCACCAACATCATAGTGATCGGTATGAACCACCAGCATCATAGTGATCGGTATGACATCTTGCTGCTGATGTCTTCTTTCACTTACATCGGCCAAAAAAATAGTATGATTTTTCAAGGTATTTTCAAAAATGTTCAAGGTGGTAATAGTCACATGATATAAGGATTAACTGTCATGTGGACTGTTTTTATGGAGATGTAACCGTGAGGGTTTTACACAAGTTATGACCACTTACCTCACTGTTACATCTCCATAAAAACAGTCCACATGACAGTTAATCCTTATATTTATATACATTTAGCGCAAAAGCCACTTTTGTAAATTTATTTAAATCGAAAAGTGTATCGTGACAAAACCAGCCCAAAATATCCCACAGCACCCTTGGCAAAAGTTAACAGGAACAATTGAAACCCGACGATTTATTAAGTCAATCCTGCGCGAATCCAAATGCGCCCAAAACATTACGCGTTCGTCTTTCCAAACCCAAATGACGTATCGATGTTGTTATGAGGTTGCATTTATTAGCTGTTGCGCATTCACCGAGAAATAATTGCAACTAGCCACGTGGTCGCCGACCAATCAGAATGCTGGATTTAGTGATGACAACACTTAGTATGTAAATATAAATGCAAATGACCCATAACATGAGCATGTCAATGACACACATATTATACCAATTGTTATAAGAAGCTAATCTAACAAGTATTTTGGATTTTTATAGCCAGTGATATACAGATATATATCATAAAATTGTGTCATTTCCACTGGTGGGTATGGCCATTTGAAGGTTTATTAGCACTAAAATTTGGACACATTTAAAGGTACGGTTGGCCTTGGGGTGGGTATCCTGTAAAAATATTTCCACCCGTCAAAAACCGCCACAAACAGAAAGAACATCAAAATGTAGACAGACTTTGTCCGTATACAAATAAGAAATATCGCATAAACAGTATGTTAATGTTATTGTCATTTGTTTGACCATTGTTATGTAAACAAAAGCATAAAAAGTTACATTTCTGGTGTTTGTTTATATTATGATGGTAAACATAAAGAGCGTTCTTTGTTGGTGAATTCCTGATATGGAACAAATAAAGAGCGTTTATGCCATTTTTGTGTGATTAGTCAGTAGCATTGTGCTGTCTTCTGTAACACAATCAGGCCCTTGCTTAGGTAAAATATAGTATGTCTTTATGATAACATGCTGTTTACGCGATAGTCATGGTATATATGAACGAAACTGTATGCATTTTAATGTTTTTCTGTTTACGGTGATTGGAACAAATATGAATATTTTCGACAACTAAGGCCTCACGTGCCTTTAAGAAAATGCTTCAGCATTTCAAAGAGAGCATATCTTTGTTAACTAATTCAATATACACCCACATTCAGTTATCTTGGATCACCCTTGCAGACCTGAAAATGTCATATTTTAGTCTTTCATGTGCTGATAAAGTCATGTGCTTGATGCTCAGCTGATCAGATCTGGACTCAATGACCTCACATCACCAGAAGTTCTCTCATGGACAGAATCTTGCACAGTCTTCCATAACTGGTCCAAGTTTGCAATACCAGACCCCAAAAACTGTGTGAAAATGGGGCCTGAACATGACTTGTGGTGGAAAATTGTGCTTTTTTTAAATGAATAATGTGTTAAAGGGGGTGGGGTTAAATTGTGTGTGATAAATAAAGCACCACAGAAGTTATATTGTTTTTGAACACATTTTTTCGATTGATGGGTAATTCTGAAGAAATGTAGGGAGTTACAATTATTCCGCGAAAAAGCGGCCAACCGCTTTAGGTTACACTGGTGTAAATAGGGTTCGGAGTGACATCTAGCGGATGCGGGAGGAATATATAGGAGAGAATAAAATAGACACTGGGCCCTGATTGGCCAATAGCCTTGTGTGCTTTTTGCATAAAAAAATTATCACACCTCTTCCCTATGGTTTCCCATAGGTAAAATAGCCATTGGCACATTAATTGACCCTTTGTAGTGAAGTTTTATTTTTTTGGTGTGGTCTAAAATATGACAGTATTTTTTTATGCGGATCTGACACTAGTTACGAAAACACAAGATTTAAAGGCGAATTCCCTGCTAGATAGACATGATATTTTTGTGTAAAAAGTTTCCCCGAATGTCAATTTTTCAGATTTAAAAACAATTTTGGACCCAAAATTTATATTGCCAACAGCATACGCTAAAACGTTAGCACTGAGGCATATGGAAAACATTTACACCAGTGTAACCTTATGCCTCCTACCAAATTACGTAGACAAAATATGGAAGCTCTAATATCCTTCACAGTGTATTTGATTATCGACGAAAGAACGGTAACTCTAGATTGTCGTATAAAGGTTATTCGGGTCCAAAGAGAGTTCTTTTTTTGGTCGGACACCCGGAAAGGATAGCACTCATAAACAAGTACTTGAAATTATGTATTTATAATGGTATACGCATAATTGAAATAACTTTTATATATTTTAGACTGCAGAGTGCAGAGTGCAGGTCAAATTTTGATAACTTGTGACGTTTATTTTGTCGTCGGATTGTCAATAAGTCGTCACTAACTATAAATGTTTAATACCATGACCAGTGCAGCGACCTCTAGAATAATATTTTTCAACTGGGAATCTATATCGAATGATCACAACACCATGCTAGGTACACCTGTCCTATTATATATAGCTAACTCGAGTATTAGTGTGGTCGTGGGAGATGAACCCGGAAGTAATTGGACACAAGCCGATGTTGGTGTCATTCGACGCGGAGAAACACCAGGAACAACATATACAATATCCGCTATGGGGAAAATTCCCTTTTCAACATGGCGTCCAAAATGACCGTTGCTATCGGCAAATGCTGAATTTCTGTGGCAGGTGCACCAATTAATGCGAAATTGGTACTAAAATGAAATATACACAAACAATGCTTAGTCGTAAACCATATCTGTAGAATGCCGTCCCAAAATGGCCGCCAAAATCGAATTTGTGCAAAATTTAAAGGTACTCAACCCGTAAAGAGGGTCCCCATCTCAACAGATTCCAACAACAACAATCCGATCAGAGGGTCCTATATTACTATTTCTTTGGCTTTGGGGGTAAAAAATATTTGATTCGAGTCGAGGAACACATCAAACAAAGCTCAGAGTTATTAGATATTGATTTTTCAAATTTGTTATGTTCTCGAGATGAGTACCAATAACTGCCGTAATCTGCTCTGGATGTGTACCTCAAATCTATTCAAACAGACAAGGATGAATAACTCTAAAATCAAGTGGTAATTTTAACACAATTTTGACTGAGTTCTGGGCCAGATAATATTCCCGATAATGAAAAATAATAGATTTATAAAATCGATATCTAACAAATCTGAGCTTTGATGGGTGACTTCCTCGACTCGAATCAAATATTTTTGACCCCCGAAGCCATTGAAATAGTAATTGAGAGGAGTTTTATCGGGTTGAGTACCTTTAATAGCTAGTCATATGAGTAAACAAACGATCCAATTATGCGAGGAAGAATGATTGCAGAGTATAAGAGAAACTTTTGATCAGATATGTATACGGGGTTTCTGTAATATATATCACGAGAGAGTAGAGCGAAAGCAGGGTCTCGTGCAACAACGGTTACCTTGACCCCGTTTCATCGAAATATTGTCTGCTTATATATCAGGTCATCGATAGAAAATAAATAGGCAACCGAGTGTGCCTTATTCATAGAATTACACAAACTAGATCATGGACACCCTTCAAATTCGCATGGTATATCAATTCGCACAAGTGCGTGTTTGAAAGCAAAAGTGTTAACGATGACACCAAAAGTGTCAACGATGCTGCTTTGACCCACACATTGGTAGATATTAACAGGACACATGTATCATCAATATCAAACAATTATCAAAGAAGGGCCGCTTTAGAGGCTAGATGGAAGAATGGTAAGTCTAGTTCACTATTTAACAAAAACATGCGCACCGATATTTAAGGCGAAAAGAATGGACATGGTTTCGAAATCGTTATTTTAGTATCAGTATGAGTATATCCCATAGCCCCATGTAATTAGAATATAATTCAAGTCGAGCAAATGCATTTGTTGCCCTATTATGGACACCACACGTCGACCAGAAAACTACACCACACACCTCTCCTATTGTTTGCACAAGGGCACCCAACATCGGATTAACTCCGCGGCCATACATGTTTGGCTTCAACTATAGAGCGATGTAAACAGGTCGGTAAATGGACGGGTCAGGTTGGTAAGTTCATACGAACCAAACGTCCATTTGCAAACTCGTTTACTAAAATTGCTCGAATTCAAGCCGAACATTGCTGGCCGTCGAGTTAATCCAGTCCGCTGTAGTCGTCCATTTAATTCGCTGGATGTTGGCCTTCGCATACAAAAGAATAGAACAAGTATATTGTGATGCATAGACGATACATAATATAACCAGGGACGTTTCTAGATGGGGTGTCCACATTCGAATTCCGCTTGCACCCCCACCCAAGAGCACATTATATGACAGAGATCAACAGCTAAGGTGGTTGCATCTTCATTTAATTGTCCATCTTAATGGTTTTCGTATATAGAAAACAGACCATAATTCCCGAAACTTTCTGTATCAATTCAGATAACAAATAAAAAGTTGAGTCAGTGTGATCAGTTATCGCGAGCTTCTGTCACTGGTGTGAATGTCACGAAATGTGACAGGAAATGTTTCAGAACAGTCCAGCATTTTTCATCGATGAAAAACTCTCTTGCAAAACACGTTTAAGTTAAATATGCTAAATTCCAGACGTTTCTCGTGTTATTATGGACTATTATTGCAAAAGTGTCTTCAAATTGAGTGTCACGGAAATGTGTCAAACTGTAGTACACATGTAGTTCGAACTCTTGTCAGGTCAGTTGATCATGGAAACTTGTCCAAAGTTCATGGTTAGTTTGATGATAACATATACACCAAGATCTAGAAACATTTACTCTGACCTGTACAACCCGCTTACGCGCTAACCCATCCATAAAAAAGTCATATAGTGGCTACATTCGAAGCACAAATCATGAAACTAGACCAACGAGCCCAATCAATGTTCTGTCTCGAGACGTGTGAATTATCCTTAAAATGTTGTAACAATTTTCATAATCAGGTGTTCGTAATACTCTTCCAATTCAACATCGTAATTTTCTAAACCAATAATGTGCTGTGCATAATTGCCTGGGAACTTCGGTGTCTTGTTATTCGATAGAAATAGGTCGCGTCCTTTTAAAAATAATATCGCAATTTCCGATTATTTTGGAATTATAAGCATACTGATGCCAAATGTATTTGTTTACATCGAACCGGAAACCGACAACGTGATTTTATTGAGTGGATACCGTGTCCCGTGTTCCTATCGCTTCCCCATACTTTGCGCCGGGAAAATCAGTTGGCCATACATAGCAAACTTTAGGGTTACTCCTCTTAGATCTCAGATCTCCGGGTTAGCCAACGAACAACCCAGAACAGAGAATATTTCCATTGCTGGTTGAAGGCACTTAATTGGAGGTTTGAAGTCTTAAATGTACTTGGTATAGATCTAATGCGTGTTTTGTCACATTTCGAGGACCAAAATACGTCGATATATACCGATACGTGATTCCAACACCGTACTTTATTTACGGCCGTGGAATAACGTATATACTTGTAAACAATCGCAAAAAAACACTTTTTGCTCAGCATGAAAAAATAGAGAGTTAATGGTCCGACTATGTCTGATATGGTAGACATAAAGTAGACATTGTGGAGCAACCACAATTCCGTGATTCAATATTGCAATCCATACTATATGTATTGCTAACTATCTGTTAAAGTGTTATATATGGACGAAAATTCTTTATTGGGTTCATATAAACCAAATGGTGTCTTAGTTTGTGTAGCAATCCAGTGTAGTGATAGACTGTGAAAACTGCATGGTGTTATTATGACCACACGTGGATGTCATGATTCCAGTTCTTTTTAAAGTTGTAAAAGTGTACTATATTGACCCTAAGAAGGTCAAACAACCTTAAATTTATGCATTTTTGAATGTCATTCATGACATGAGTAACTTCGGTTTGTGTGAATATGCACACAACATGGTGATTATGTGAATCAACTGTCAAAATGAGCAACATCGGGCATTCCCTTTGTGACAAAAACACCAAAAAGCACCACTGGTTTTGCACTCTTAAAACTGAAGTGTATAGTGAAGTATATAACACGTTCCAAGATTTCATTGGTTTATTTTGCTTGAATTTATGCCATCAACACAATACAGGAATAGATGAATAGGAAATTGAATTTTCCCCATACACTTTTTCTTTGGTAGGGCGATATTCCCATATCTTTATTGTGATGTTGAGTTTGTCAGTCAGGTCACCCGGAATGAGGTAGCCTACACAATCCACGAACTATACTATAAAAGGCTTTGTATAAGAAAATAGTTTACCCATGCTATCTATATTTATCAATACATGTGGATTTACCGAACTAGTCTAACTTAGGTGGTTAAAGCAGGAACAAATTCTTTGGGGGGAAAAAACAGTTGACAGTAGGATTTCGTAATCAATCCCAACTCGATATAATTCGTCGCCCATTTACGCGAGGAATATGTTTTCATCCATCCATGCAGGTTATTGGCTTGATAGGAAATACATAAAGAGTGGTTATGTTTTAGTATTTGATAATGGTGTACGATACAATATGGTGTCTTTGCCCATGTCGCTTTATTATTAGGGTAATACGTTTCTTTGTTGGAAAAGAAACAAATAAGTTAGACGAATGTCTTCAACATATCCTCTCGTAATAATAGCTTCATATTGTACCAAAATAATCAGATAGGTTGATATTGGGCTTATTTTATTCTGAACTAAACCCACAGTGTACTTATTCCATTTAAGTGTACATACATCAAGTCGCGAGTTTTTTATTGTTATTTTCCAGCTAAAATAAGTGCAATGCGGCTTATTTCATATTGAAATAGTCCAACATCGGGCTGTTTTAATAACCAGCGTTTACGCCCATATTGGGCTTATTTCACATCTAAATAAAGCCATTGCGAGCTTATTTCAGCCCTTTGGAATAGGTTCAATACATAAGAACTTATTTCAGCGAGAACAAGCTGACATTATGTGTACGCAAATTGGAAGGAGGTATAATATATGTTGACAAATACACGAACTATCGATATGCTGGTTTCATATGCTCTGAAAAATACTTTCCACAGTTTTAAAAAGCCATTTTCAATTTTTCTCACAGAACCTGAAAAAACGCTCTTTTTGTTCCATGCCGCGCGCGCAGATGGTTTTAAGTTTTGCACGCAGATATTATTAGGTGTTTGTTAACATTTTGATTTCCTTCGAATAACTCGAGTTTGGATTGTCTCAACCAAAGTTGGTATTTGTTCTCAGCCAAAAAATATAGACCAAGTTCGATTAGTTTCTGTTCAATATATTCTGCATGTTCTGTGGCCCATCTACGACTTGAACAAGTAAAATTTGGCAATTATTTGCTATGCCACGCGTGCCGACTGTGTGACTCTTCTCGACTAAATGGTACTGAAAGAGACATATGACCATTTGGATGTCACACGCGTGGTGTCTCGATGCCACCTATAACGCATGTGGGGGAGTAGCTCCGCCTTGTAAATCTTAGAGATCCAACAACATAATGCTCGCTCATGATTGACGAGGTAGTGGGGCCGAATAATAGTTGGTATCGGCTCTTAAGGGCGCTTCCACATGTGTTATCGGTGGTTAAAGCAGGAACAAATTCTTTGGGGGGAAAAAACAGTTGACAGTAGGATTTCGTAATCAATCCCAACTCGATATAATTCTTCGCCCATTTACGCGAGGAATATGTTTTCATCCATCCATGCAGGTTATTGGCTTGATAGGAAATACATAAAGAGTGGTTATGTTTTAGTATTTGATAATGGTGTACGATACAATATGGTGTCTTTGCCCATGTCGCTTTATTATTAGGGTAATACGTTTCTTTGTTGGAAAAGAAACAAATAAGTTAGACGAATGTCTTCAACATATCCTCTCGTAATAATAGCTTCATATTGTACCAAAATAATCAGATAGGTTGATATTGGACTTATTTTATTCTGAACTAAACCCACAGTGTACTTATTCCATTTAAGTGTACATACATCAAGTCGCGAGTTTTTTATTGTTATTTTCCAGCTAAAATAAGTGCAATGCGGCTTATTTCATATTGAAATAGTCCAACATCGGGCTGTTTTAATAACCAGCGTTTACGCCCATATTGGGCTTATTTCACATCTAAATAAAGCCATTGCGAGCTTATTTAAGCCCTTTGGAATAGGTTCAATACATAAGAACTTATTTCAGCGAGAACAAGCTGACATTATGTGTACGCAAATTGGAAGGAGGTATAATATATGTTGACAAATACACGAACTATCGATATGCTGGTTTCATATGCTCTGAAAAATACTTTCCACAGTTTTAAAAAGCCATTTTCAATTTTTCTCACAGAACCTGAAAAAACGCTCTTTTTGTTCCATGCCGCGCGCGCAGATGGTTTTAAGTTTTGCACGCAGATATTATTAGGTGTTTGTTAACATTTTGATTTCCTTCGAATAACTCGAGTTTGGATTGTCTCAACCAAAGTTGGTATTTGTTCTCAGCCAAAAAATATAGACCAAGTTCGATTAGTTTCTGTTCAATATATTCTGCATGTTCTGTGGCCCATCTACGACTTGAACAAGTAAAATTTGGCAATTATTTGCTATGCCACGCGTGCCGACTGTGTGACTCTTCTCGACTAAATGGTACTGAAAGAGACATATGACCATTTGGATGTCACACGCGTGGTGTCTCGATGCCACCTATAACGCATGTGGGGGAGTAGCTCCGCCTTGTAAATCTTAGAGATCCAACAACATAATGCTCGCTCATGATTGACGAGGTAGTGGGGCCGAATAATAGTTGATATCGGCTCTTAAGGGCGCTTCCACATGTGTTATCGGTGGTTAAAGCAGGAACAAATTCTTTGGGGGGAAAAAACAGTTGACAGTAGGATTTCGTAATCAATCCCAACTCGATATAATTCTTCGCCCATTTACGCGAGGAATATGTTTTCATCCATCCATGCAGGTTATTGGCTTGATAGGAAATACATAAAGAGTGGTTATGTTTTAGTATTTGATAATGGTGTACGATACAATATGGTGTCTTTGCCCATGTCGCTTTATTATTAGGGTAATACGTTTCTTTGTTGGAAAAGAAACAAATAAGTTAGACGAATGTCTTCAACATATCCTCTCGTAATAATAGCTTCATATTGTACCAAAATAATCAGATAGGTTGATATTGTACTTATTCCATTTAAGTGTACATACATCAAGTCGCGTGTTTTTTATTGTTATTTCCCAGCTAAAATAAGTGCAATACGGCTTATTTCATATTGAAATAGTCCAACATCGGGCTGTTTTAAAAACCAGCGTTTACGCCCATATTGGGCTTATTTCACATCTAAATAAAGCCATTGCGAGCTTATTTCAGCCCTTTGGAATAGGTTCAATACATAAGAACTTATTTCAGCGAGAACAAGCTGACATTATGTGTACGCAATTTGGAAGGAGGTATAATATATGTTGACAAATACACGAACTATCGATATGCTGGTTTCGTATGCTCTGAAAAATACTTTCCACAGTTTTAAAAAGCCATTTTCAATTTTTCTCACAGAACCTGAAAAAACCCGCTCTTTATTGCTTCCATATCGGGAATAGACAGTCACCGAACGCTCTTTTTGGTTCCATGCCGCGCGCGCAGATGGTTTTAAGTTTTGCAAGCAGATATCATTAGGCGTTTGTTATCATTTTGATTTTCTTCGAATAACTCGAGTTTGGATTGTCTCAACCAAAGTTGGTATTTGTTCTCAGCCAAAAAATATAGACCAAGTTCGATTAGTTTCTGTTCAATATATTCTGCATGTTCTTTGGCCCATCTACGACTTGAACAAGTAAAATTTGGCAATTATTTGCTATGCCATGCGTGCCGACTGTGTGACTCTTCTCGACTAAATGGTACTGAAAGAGACATATGACCATTTGGATGTCACACGCGTGGTGTCTCGATGCCACCTATAACGCATGTGGGGGAGTAGCTCCGCCTTGTAAATCTTAGAGATCCAACAACATAATGCTCGCTCATGATTGACGAGGTAGTGGGGCCGAATAATAGTTGGTAACGGCTCTTAAGGGCGCTTCCACATGTGTTATCGGTGGTTAAAGCAGGAACAAATTCTTTGGGGGGAAAAACAGTTGACAGTAGGATTTCGTAATCAATCCCAACTCGATATAATTCTTCGCCCATTTACGCGAGGAATATGTTTTCATCCATCCATGCAGGTTATTGGCTTGATAGGAAATACATAAAGAGTGGTTATGTTTTAGTATTTGATAATGGTGTACGATACAATATGGTGTCTTTGCCCATGTCGCTTTATTATTAGGGTAATACGTTTCTTTGTTGGAAAAGAAACAAATAAGTTAGACGAATGTCTTCAACATATCCTCTCGTAATAATAGCTTCATATTGTACCAAAATAATCAGATAGGTTGATATTGTACTTATTCCATTTAAGTGTACATACATCAAGTCGCGTGTTTTTTATTGTTATTTCCCAGCTAAAATAAGTGCAATACGGCTTATTTCATATTGAAATAGTCCAACATCGGGCTGTTTTAAAAACCAGCGTTTACGCCCATATTGGGCTTATTTCACATCTAAATAAAGCCATTGCGAGCTTATTTCAGCCCTTTGGAATAGGTTCAATACATAAGAACTTATTTCAGCGAGAACAAGCTGACATTATGTGTACGCAATTTGGAAGGAGGTATAATATATGTTGACAAATACACGAACTATCGATATGCTGGTTTCGTATGCTCTGAAAAATACTTTCCACAGTTTTAAAAAGCCATTTTCAATTTTTCTCACAGAACCTGAAAAAAACGCTCTTTATTGCTACCATATCTGGAATAGACAGTCACCGAACGCTCTTTTTGGTTCCATGCCGCGCTCGCAGATGGTTTTAAGTTTTGCAAGCAGATATCATTAGGTGTTTGTTATCATTTTGATTTTCTTCGAATAACTCGAGTTTGGATTGTCTCAACCAAAGTTGGTATTTGTTCTCAGCCAAAAAATATAGACCAAGTTCGATTAGTTTCTGTTCAATATATTCTGCATGTTCTGTGGCCCATCTACGACTTGAACAAGTAAAATTTGGCAATTATTTGCTATGCCATGCGTGCCGACTATGTGACTCTTCTCGACTAAATGTTACTGAAAGAGACATCTGACCATTTGGATGTCACACGCGTGGTGTCTCGATGCTACCTATAAAGCATGTGGGGGAGTAGCTCCGCCTTGTAAATCTTAGAGATCCAACAACATAATGCTCGCTCGTGGTTGACAAGGTAGTGGGGCCGAATAATAGTTGGTATCGGCTCTTAAGGGCGCTTCCACATGTGTTATCGGTGGTTAAAGCAGGAACAAATTCTTTGGGGGGGGGGGGAAACAGTTGACAGTAGGATTTCGTAATCAATCCCAACTCGATATAATTCTTCGCCCATTTACGCGAGGAATATGTTTTCATCCATCCATGCAGGTTATTGGCTTCATAGGAAATACATAAAGAGTGGTTATGTTTTAGTATTTGATAATGGTGTACGATACAATATGGTGTCTTTGCCCATGTCGCTTTATTATTAGGGTAATACGTTTCTTTGTTGGAAAAGAAACAAATAAGTTAGACGAATGTCTTCAACATATCCTCTCGTAATAATAGCTTCATATTGTACCAAAATAATCAGATAGGTTGATATTGGACTTATTTTATTCTGAACTAAACCCACAGTATACTTATTCCATTTAAGTGTACATACATCAAGTCGCGATTTTTTTATTGTTATTTTCCAGCTAAAATAAGTGCAATATGGCTTATTTCATATTGAAATAGTCCAACATCGGGCTGTTTTAAAAACCAGCGTTTACGCCCATATTGGGCTTATTTCACATCTAAATAAAGCCATTGCGAGCTTATTTCAGCCCTTTGGAATAGGTTCAATGCATAAGAACTTATTTCAGCGAGAACAAGCTGACATTATGTGTACGCAATTTGGAAGGAGGTATAATATATGTTGACAAATACACGAACTATCTATATGCTGGTTTCATATGCTCTGAAAAATACTTTCCACAGTTTTAAAAAGCCATTTTCAATTTTTCTCACAGAACCTGAAAAAACGCTCTTTTTGTTCCATGCCGCGCGCGCAGATGGTTTTAAGTTTTGCAAGCAGATATTATTAGGTGTTTGTTAACATTTTGATTTCCTTCGAATAACTCGAGTTTGGATTGTCTCAACCAAAGTTGGTATTTGTTCTCAGCCAAAAAATATAGACCAAGTTCGATTAGTTTCTGTTCAATATATTCTGCATGTTCTGTGGCCCATCTACGACTTGAACAAGTAAAATTTGGCAATTATTTGCTATGCCATGCGTGCCGACTGTGTGACTCTTCTCGACTAAATGGTACTGAAAGAGACATATGACCATTTGGATGTCACACGCGTGGTGTCTCGATGCCACCTATAACGCATGTGGGGGAGTAGCTCCGCCTTGTAAATCTTAGAGATCCAACAACATAATGCTCGCTCATGATTGACGAGGTAGTGGGGCCGAATAATAGTTGGTATCGGCTCTTAAGGGCGCTTCCACATGTGTTATCGGTGGTTAAAGCAGGAACAAATTCTTTGGGGAAAAAAAACAGTTGACAGTAGGATTTCGTAATCAATCCCAACTCGATATAATTCTTCGCCCATTTACGCAAGGAATATGTTTTCATCCATCCATGCAGGTTATTGGCTTCATAGGAAATACATAAAGAGTGGTTATGTTTTAGTATTTGATAATGGTGTACGATACAATATGGTGTCTTTGCCCATGTCGCTTTATTATTAGGGTAATACGTTTCTTTGTTGGAAAAGAAACAAATAAGTTAGACGAATGTCTTCAACATATCCTCTCGTAATATATAGCTTCATATTGTACCAAAATAATCAGATAGGTTGATATTGGACTTATTTTATTCTGAACTAAACCCACAGTGTACTTATTCCATTTAAGTGTATACATACATCAAGTCGCGAGTTTTTTATTGTTATTTCCTAGCTAAAATAAGTGCAATACGGCTTATTTCATATTGAAATAGTCCAACATCGGGCTGTTTTAAAAACCAGCGTTTACGCCCATATTGGGCTTATTTCACATCTAAATAAAGCCATTGCGAGCTTATTTCAGCCCTTTGGAATAGGTTCAATACATAAGAACTTATTTCAGCGAGAACAAGCTGACATTATGTGTACGCAATTTGGAAGGAGGTATAATATATGTTGACAAATACACGAACTATCGATATGCTGGTTTCATATGCTCTGAAAAATACTTTCCACAGTTTTAAAAAGCCATTTTCAATTTTTCTCACAGAACCTGAAAAAACGCTCTTTTTGTTCCATGCCGCGCGCGCAGATGGTTTTAAGTTTTGCAAGCAGATATTATTAGGTGTTTGTTAACATTTTGATTTCCTTCGAATAACTCGAGTTTGGATTGTCTCAACCAAAGTTGGTATTTGTTCTCAGCCAAAAAATATAGACCAAGTTCGATTAGTTTCTGTTCAATATATTCTGCATGTTCTGTGGCCCATCTACGACTTGAACAAGTAAAATTTGGCAATTATTTGCTATGCCATGCGTGCCGACTGTGTGACTCTTCTCGACTAAATGGTACTGAAAGAGACATATGACCATTTGGATGTCACACGCGTGGTGTCTCGATGCCACCTATAACGCATGTGGGGGAGTAGCTCCGCCTTGTAAATCTTAGAGATCCAACAACATAATGCTCGCTCATGATTGACGAGGTAGTGGGGCCGAATAATAGTTGGTATCGGCTCTTAAGGGCGCTTCCACATGTGTTATCGGTGGTTAAAGCAGGAACAAATTCTTTGGGGGGGGGGGGGGGGGGGGGAAACAGTTGACAGTAGGATTTCGTAATCAATCCCAACTCGATATAATTCTTCGCCCATTTACGCGAGGAATATGTTTTCATCCATCCATGCAGGTTATTGGCTTCATAGGAAATACATAAAGAGTGGTTATGTTTTAGTAATTGATAATGGTGTACGATACAATATGGTGTCTTTGCCCATGTCGCTTTATTATTAGGGTAATACGTTTCTTTGTTGGAAAAGAAACAAATAAGTTAGACGAATGTCTTCAACATATCCGCTCGTAATAATAGCTTCATATTGTGCCAAAATAATCAGATAGGTTGATATTGGACTTATTTTATTCTGAACTAAACCCACAGTGTACTTATTCCATTTAAGTGTACATACATCAAGTCGCGAGTTTTTTATTGTTATTTTCCAGCTAAAATAAGTGCAATACGGCTTATTTCATATTGAAATAGTCCAACATCGGGCTGTTTTAAAAACCAGCGTTTACGCCCATATTGGGCTTATTTCACATCTAAATAAAGCCATTGCGAGCTTATTTCAGCCCTTTGGAATAGGTTCAATACATAAGAACTTATTTCAGCGAGAACAAGCTGACATTATGTGTACGCAATTTGGAAGGAGGTATAATATATGTTGACAAATACACGAACTATCGATATGCTGGTTTCATATGCTCTGAAAAATACTTTCCACAGTTTTAAAAAGCCATTTTCAATTTTTCTCACAGAACCTGAAAAAACGCTCTTTTTGTTCCATGCCGCGCGCGCAGATGGTTTTAAGTTTTGCAAGCAGATATTATTAGGTGTTTGTTAACATTTTGATTTCCTTCGAATAACTCGAGTTTGGATTGTCTCAACCAAAGTTGGTATTTGTTCTCAGCCAAAAAATATAGACCAAGTTCGATTAGTTTCTGTTCAATATATTCTGCATGTTCTGTGGCCCATCTACGACTTGAACAAGTAAAATTTGGCAATTATTTGCTATGCCATGCGTGCCGACTGTGTGACTCTTCTCGACTAAATGGTACTGAAAGAGACATATGACCATTTGGATGTCACACGCGTGGTGTCTCGATGCCACCTATAACGCATGTGGGGGAGTAGCTCCGCCTTGTAAATCTTAGAGATCCAACAACATAATGCTCGCTCATGATTGACGAGGTAGTGGGGCCGAATAATAGTTGGTATCGGGTCTTAAGGGCGCTTCCACATGTGTTATCGGTGGTTAAATCAGGAACAAATTCTTTGGGGAAAAAAACAGTTGACAGTAGGATTTCGTAATCAATCCCAACTCGATATAATTCTTCGCCCATTTACGCGAGGAATATGTTTTCATCCATCCATGCAGGTTATTGGCTTAATAGGAAATACATAAAGAGTGGTTATGTTTTAGTATTTGATAATGGTGTACGATACAATATGGTGTCTTTGCCCATGTCGCTTTATTATTAGGGTAATACGTTTCTTTGTTGGAAAAGAAACAAATAAGTTAGACGAATGTCTTCAACATATCCTCTCGTAATAATAGCTTCATATTGTACCAAAATAATCAGATAGGTTGATATTGTACTTATTCCATTTAAGTGTACATACATCAAGTCGCGTGTTTTTTATTGTTATTTCCCAGCTAAAATAAGTGCAATACGGCTTATTTCATATTGAAATAGTCCAACATCGGGCTGTTTTAAAAACCAGCGTTTACGCCCATATTGGGCTTATTTCACATCTAAATAAAGCCATTGCGAGCTTATTTCAGCCCTTTGGAATAGGTTCAATACATAAGAACTTATTTCAGCGAGAACAAGCTGACATTATGTGTACGCAATTTGGAAGGAGGTATAATATGTTGACAAATACACGAACTATCGATATGCTGGTTTCGTATGCTCTGAAAAATACTTTCCACAGTTTTAAAAAGCCATTTTCAATTTTTCTCACAGAACCTGAAAAAAACGCTCTTTATTGCTACCATATCGGGAATAGACAGTCACCGAACGCTCTTTTTAATTCCATGCCGCGCGCGCAGATGGTTTTAAGTTTTGCAAGCAGATATCATTAGGCGTTTGTTATCATTTTGATTTTCTTCGAATAACTCGAGTTTGGATTGTCTCAACCAAAGTTGGTATTTGTTCTCAGCCAACAAATATAGACCAAGTTCGATTAGTTTCTGTTCAATATATTCTGCATGTTCTGTGGCCCATCTACGACTTGAACAAGTAAAATTTGGCAATTATTTGCTATGCCATGCGTGCCGACTGTGTGACTCTTCTCGACTAAATGGTACTGAAAGAGACATATGACCATTTGGATGTCACACGCGTGGTGTCTCGATGCCACCTATAACGCATGTGGGGGAGTAGCTCCGCCTTGTAAATCTTAGAGATCCAACAACATAATGCTCGCTCATGATTGACGAGGTAGTGGGGCCGAATAATAGTTGGTAACGGCTCTTAAGGGCGCTTCCACATGTGTTATCGGTGGTTAAAGCAGGAACAAATTCTTTGGGGGGAAAAAACAGTTGACAGTAGGATTTCGTAATCAATCCCAACTCGATATAATTCTTCGCTCATTTACGCGAGGAATATGTTTTCATCCATCCATGCAGGTTATTGGCTTGATAGGAAATACATAAAGAGTGGTTATGTTTTAGTATTTGATAATGGTGTACGATACAATATGGTGTCTTTGCCCATGTCGCTTTATTATTAGGGTAATACGTTTCTTTGTTGGAAAAGAAACAAATAAGTTAGACGAATGTAACATATCCTCTCGTAATAATAGCTTCATATTGTACCAAAATAATCAGATAGGTTGATATTGGACTTATTTTATTCTGAACTAAACCCACAGTGTACTTATTCCATTTAAGTGTACATACATCAAGTCGCGAGTTTTTTATTGTTATTTTTCAGCTAAAATAAGTGCAATACGGCTTATTTCATATTGAAATAGTCCAACATCGGGTTGTTTTAAAAACCAGCGTTTACGCCCATATTGGGCTTATTACACATCTAAATAAAACCATTACGAGCTTATTTCAGCCCTTTGGAATAGGTTCAATACATAAGAACTTATTTCAGCGAGAACAAGCTGACATTATGTGTACGCAATTTGGAAGGAGGTATAATATATGTTGACAAATACACGAACTATCGATATGCTGGTTTCATATGCTCTGAAAAATACTTTCCACTGTTTTAAAAAGCCATTTTCAATTTTTCTCACAGAACCTGAAAAAACGCTCTTTTTGTTCCATGCCGCGCGCGCAGATGGTTTTAAGTTTTGCAAGCAGATATTATTAGGTGTTTGTTAACATTTTGATTTCCTTCGAATAACTCGAGTTTGGATTGTCACAACCAAAGTTGGTATTTGTTCTCAGCCAAAAAATATAGACCAAGTTCGATTAGTTTCTGTTCAATATATTCTGCATGTTCTGTGGCCCATCTACGACTTGAACAAGTAAAATTAGGCAATTATTTGCTATGCCACGCGTGCCGACTGTGTGACTCTTCTCGACTAAATGGTACTGAAAGAGACATATGACCATCTGGATGTCACACGCGTGGTGTCTCGATGCCACCTATAACGCATGTGGGGGAGTAGCTCCGCCTTGTAAATCTTAGAGATCCAACAACATAATGCTCGCTCATGATTGACGAGGTAGTGGGGCCGAATAATAGTTGGTATCGGCTCTTAAGGGCGCTTCCACATGTGTTATCGGTGGTTAAAGCAGGAACAAATTCTTTGGGGGAAAAAAACAGTTGACAGTAGGATTTCGTAATCAATCCCAACTCGATATAATTCTTCGCCCATTTACGCGAGGAATATGTTTTCATCCATCCATGCAGGTTATTGGCTTCATAGGAAATACATAAAGAGTGGTTATGTTTTAGTATTTGATAATGGTGTACGATACAATATGGTGTATTTGCCCATGTCGCTTTATTATTAGGGTAATACGTTTCTTTGTTGGAAAAGAAACAAATAAGTTAGACGAATGTCTTCAACATATCCTCGTAATAATAGCTTCATATTGTACCAAAATAATCAGATAGGTTGATATTGGACTTATTTTATTCTGAACTAAACCCACAGTGTACTTATTCCATTTAAGTGTACATACATCAAGTCGCGAGTTTTTAATCGTTATTTTCCAGCTAAAATAAGTGTAATACGGCTTATTACATATTGAAATAGTCCAATATCGGGCTGTTTTAAAAACCAGCGTTTACGCCCATATTGGGCTTATTTCACATCTAAATAAAGCCATTGCGAGCTTATTTCAGCCCTTTGGAATAGGTTCAATACATAAGAACTTATTTCAGCGAGAACAAGCTGACATTATGTGTACGCAATTTGGAAGGAGGTTTAATATATGTTGACAAATACACGAACTATATATATGCTGGTTTCATATGCTCTGAAAAATACTTTCCACAGTTTTAAAAAGCCATTTTCAATTTTTCTCACAGAACCTGAAAAAACGCTCTTTTTGTTCCATGCCGCGCGCGCAGATGGTTTTAAGTTTTGCAAGCAGATATTATTAGGTGTTTGTTAACATTTTGATTTCCTTCGAATAACTCGAGTTTGGATTGTCTCAACCAAAGTTGGTATTTGTTCTCAGCCAAAAAATATAGACCAAGTTCGATTAGTTTATGTTCAATATATTCTGTGGCCCATCTACGACTTGAACAAGTAAAATTTGGCAATTATTTGCTATGCCACGCGTGCCGACTGTGTGACTCTTCTCGACTAAATGGTACTGAAAGAGACATATGACCATTTGGATGTCACACGCGTGGTGTCTCGATGCCACCTATAACGCATGTGGGGGAGTAGCTCCGCCTTGTAAATCTTAGAGATCCAACAACATAATGCTCGCTCATGATTGACGAGGTAGTGGGGCCGAATAATAGTTGGTATCGGCTCTTAAGGGCGCTTCCACATGTGTTATCAGTGGTTAAAGCAGGAACAAATTCTTTGGGGGAAAAAAACAGTTGACAGTAGGATTTCGTAATCAATCCCAACTCGATATAATTCTTCGCCCATTTACGCGAGGAATATGTTTTCATCCATCCATGCAGGTTATTGGCTTCATAGGAAATACATAAAGAGTGGTTATGTTTTAGTATTTGATAATGGTGTACGATACAATATGGTGTATTTGCCCATGTCGCTTTATTATTAGGGTAATACGTTTCTTTGTTGGAAAAGAAACAAATAAGTTAGACGAATGTAACATATCCTCTCGTAATAATAGCTTCATATTGTACCAAAATAATCAGATAGGTTGATATTGGACTTATTTTATTCTGAACTAAACCCACAGTGTACTTATTCCATTTAAGTGTACATACATCAAGTCGCGAGTTTTTTATTGTTATTTTTCAGCTAAAATAAGTGCAATACGGCTTATTTCATATTGAAATAGTCCAACATCGGGTTGTTTTAAAAACCAGCGTTTACGCCCATATTGGGCTTATTACACATCTAAATAAAACCATTACGAGCTTATTTCAGCCCTTTGGAATAGGTTCAATACATAAGAACTTATTTCAGCGAGAACAAGCTGACATTATGTGTACGCAATTTGGAAGGAGGTATAATATATGTTGACAAATACACGAACTATCGATATGCTGGTTTCATATGCTCTGAAAAATACTTTCCACTGTTTTAAAAAGCCATTTTCAATTTTTCTCACAGAACCTGAAAAAACGCTCTTTTTGTTCCATGCCGCGCGCGCAGATGGTTTTAAGTTTTGCAAGCAGATATTATTAGGTGTTTGTTAACATTTTGATTTCCTTCGAATAACTCGAGTTTGGATTGTCACAACCAAAGTTGGTATTTGTTCTCAGCCAAAAAATATAGACCAAGTTCGATTAGTTTCTGTTCAATATATTCTGCATGTTCTGTGGCCCATCTACGACTTGAACAAGTAAAATTAGGCAATTATTTGCTATGCCACGCGTGCCGACTGTGTGACTCTTCTCGACTAAATGGTACTGAAAGAGACATATGACCATCTGGATGTCACACGCGTGGTGTCTCGATGCCACCTATAACGCATGTGGGGGAGTAGCTCCGCCTTGTAAATCTTAGAGATCCAACAACATAATGCTCGCTCATGATTGACGAGGTAGTGGGGCCGAATAATAGTTGGTATCGGCTCTTAAGGGCGCTTCCACATGTGTTATCGGTGGTTAAAGCAGGAACAAATTCTTTGGGGGAAAAAAACAGTTGACAGTAGGATTTCGTAATCAATCCCAACTCGATATAATTCTTCGCCCATTTACGCGAGGAATATGTTTTCATCCATCCATGCAGGTTATTGGCTTCATAGGAAATACATAAAGAGTGGTTATGTTTTAGTATTTGATAATGGTGTACGATACAATATGGTGTATTTGCCCATGTCGCTTTATTATTAGGGTAATACGTTTCTTTGTTGGAAAAGAAACAAATAAGTTAGACGAATGTCTTCAACATATCCTCGTAATAATAGCTTCATATTGTACCAAAATAATCAGATAGGTTGATATTGGACTTATTTTATTCTGAACTAAACCCACAGTGTACTTATTCCATTTAAGTGTACATACATCAAGTCGCGAGTTTTTAATCGTTATTTTCCAGCTAAAATAAGTGTAATACGGCTTATTACATATTGAAATAGTCCAATATCGGGCTGTTTTAAAAACCAGCGTTTACGCCCATATTGGGCTTATTTCACATCTAAATAAAGCCATTGCGAGCTTATTTCAGCCCTTTGGAATAGGTTCAATACATAAGAACTTATTTCAGCGAGAACAAGCTGACATTATGTGTACGCAATTTGGAAGGAGGTTTAATATATGTTGACAAATACACGAACTATATATATGCTGGTTTCATATGCTCTGAAAAATACTTTCCACAGTTTTAAAAAGCCATTTTCAATTTTTCTCACAGAACCTGAAAAAACGCTCTTTTTGTTCCATGCCGCGCGCGCAGATGGTTTTAAGTTTTGCAAGCAGATATTATTAGGTGTTTGTTAACATTTTGATTTCCTTCGAATAACTCGAGTTTGGATTGTCTCAACCAAAGTTGGTATTTGTTCTCAGCCAAAAAATATAGACCAAGTTCGATTAGTTTATGTTCAATATATTCTGTGGCCCATCTACGACTTGAACAAGTAAAATTTGGCAATTATTTGCTATGCCACGCGTGCCGACTGTGTGACTCTTCTCGACTAAATGGTACTGAAAGAGACATATGACCATTTGGATGTCACACGCGTGGTGTCTCGATGCCACCTATAACGCATGTGGGGGAGTAGCTCCGCCTTGTAAATCTTAGAGATCCAACAACATAATGCTCGCTCATGATTGACGAGGTAGTGGGGCCGAATAATAGTTGGTATCGGCTCTTAAGGGCGCTTCCACATGTGTTATCAGTGGTTAAAGCAGGAACAAATTCTTTGGGGGAAAAAAACAGTTGACAGTAGGATTTCGTAATCAATCCCAACTCGATATAATTCTTCGCCCATTTACGCGAGGAATATGTTTTCATCCATCCATGCAGGTTATTGGCTTCATAGGAAATACATAAAGAGTGGTTATGTTTTAGTATTTGATAATGGTGTACGATACAATATGGTGTATTTGCCCATGTCGCTTTATTATTAGGGTAATACGTTTCTTTGTTGGAAAAGAAACAAATAAGTTAGACGAATGTCTTCAACATATCCTCGTAATAATAGCTTCATATTGTACCAAAATAATCAGATAGGTTGATATTGGACTTATTTTATTCTGAACTAAACCCACAGTGTACTTATTCCATTTAAGTGTACATACATCAAGTCGCGAGTTTTTAATCGTTATTTTCCAGCTAAAATAAGTGTAATACGGCTTATTACATATTGAAATAGTCCAATATCGGGCTGTTTTAAAAACCAGCGTTTACGCCCATATTGGGCTTATTTCACATCTAAATAAAGCCATTGCGAGCTTATTTCAGCCCTTTGGAATAGGTTCAATACATAAGAACTTATTTCAGCGAGAACAAGCTGACATTATGTGTACGCAATTTGGAAGGAGGTATAATATATGTTGACAAATACACGAACTATCGATATGCTGGTTTCATATGCTCTGAAAAATACTTTCCACAGTTTTAAAAAGCCATTTTCAATTTTTCTCACAGAACCTGAAAAAACGCTCTTTTTGTTCCATGCCGCGCGCGCAGATGGTTTAAAGTTTTGCAAGCAGATATTATTAGGTGTTTGTTAACATTTTGATTTCCTTCGAATAACTCGAGTTTGGATTGTCTCAACCAAAGTTGGTATTTGTTCTCAGCCAAAAAATATAGACCAAGTTCGATTAGTTTCTGTTCAATATATTCTGCATGTTCTGTGGCCCATCTACGACTTGAACAAGTAAAATTAGGCAATTATTTGCTATGCCACGCGTGCCGACTGTGTGACTCTTCTCGACTAAATGGTACTGAAAGAGACATATGACCATCTGGATGTCACACGCGTGGTGTCTCGATGCCACCTATAACGCATGTGGGGGAGTAGCTCCGCCTTGTAAATCTTAGAGATCCAACAACATAATGCTCGCTCATGATTGACGAGGTAGTGGGGCCGAATAATAGTTGGTATCGGCTCTTAAGGGCGCTTCCACATGTGTTATCGGTGGTTAAAGCAGGAACAAATTCTTTGGGGGAAAAAAACAGTTGACAGTAGGATTTCGTAATCAATCCCAACTCGATATAATTCTTCGCCCATTTACGCGAGGAATATGTTTTCATCCATCCATGCAGGTTATTGGCTTCATAGGAAATACATAAAGAGTGGTTATGTTTTAGTATTTGATAATGGTGTACGATACAATATGGTGTATTTGCCCATGTCGCTTTATTATTAGGGTAATACGTTTCTTTGTTGGAAAAGAAACAAATAAGTTAGACGAATGTCTTCAACATATCCTCGTAATAATAGCTTCATATTGTACCAAAATAATCAGATAGGTTGATATTGGACTTATTTTATTCTGAACTAAACCCACAGTGTACTTATTCCATTTAAGTGTACATACATCAAGTCGCGAGTTTTTAATCGTTATTTTCCAGCTAAAATAAGTGTAATACGGCTTATTACATATTGAAATAGTCCAATATCGGGCTGTTTTAAAAACCAGCGTTTACGCCCATATTGGGCTTATTTCACATCTAAATAAAATCATTGCGAGCTTATTTCAGCCCTTTGGAATAGGTTCAATACATAAGAACTTATTTCAGCGAGAACAAGCTGACATTATGTGTACGCAATTTGGAAGGAGGTTTAATATATGTTGACAAATACACGAACTATATATATGCTGGTTTCATATGCTCTGAAAAATACTTTCCACAGTTTTAAAAAGCCATTTTCAATTTTTCTCACAGAACCTGAAAAAACGCTCTTTTTGTTCCATGCCGCGCGCGCAGATGGTTTTAAGTTTTGCAAGCAGATATTATTAGGTGTTTGTTAACATTTTGATTTCCTTCGAATAACTCGAGTTTGGATTGTCTCAACCAAAGTTGGTATTTGTTCTCAGCCAAAAAATATAGACCAAGTTCGATTAGTTTATGTTCAATATATTCTGTGGCCCATCTACGACTTGAACAAGTAAAATTTGGCAATTATTTGCTATGCCACGCGTGCCGACTGTGTGACTCTTCTCGACTAAATGGTACTGAAAGAGACATATGACCATTTGGATGTCACACGCGTGGTGTCTCGATGCCACCTATAACGCATGTGGGGGAGTAGCTCCGCCTTGTAAATCTTAGAGATCCAACAACATAATGCTCGCTCATGATTGACGAGGTAGTGGGGCCGAATAATAGTTGGTATCGGCTCTTAAGGGCGCTTCCACATGTGTTATCAGTGGTTAAAGCAGGAACAAATTCTTTGGGGGAAAAAAACAGTTGACAGTAGGATTTCGTAATCAATCCCAACTCGATATAATTCTTCGCCCATTTACGCGAGGAATATGTTTTCATCCATCCATGCAGGTTATTGGCTTCATAGGAAATACATAAAGAGTGGTTATGTTTTAGTATTTGATAATGGTGTACGATACAATATGGTGTATTTGCCCATGTCGCTTTATTATTAGGGTAATACGTTTCTTTGTTGGAAAAGAAACAAATAAGTTAGACGAATGTCTTCAACATATCCTCGTAATAATAGCTTCATATTGTACCAAAATAATCAGATAGGTTGATATTGGACTTATTTTATTCTGAACTAAACCCACAGTGTACTTATTCCATTTAAGTGTACATACATCAAGTCGCGAGTTTTTAATCGTTATTTTCCAGCTAAAATAAGTGTAATACGGCTTATTACATATTGAAATAGTCCAATATCGGGCTGTTTTAAAAACCAGCGTTTACGCCCATATTGGGCTTATTTCACATCTAAATAAAGCCATTGCGAGCTTATTTCAGCCCTTTGGAATAGGTTCAATACATAAGAACTTATTTCAGCGAGAACAAGCTGACATTATGTGTACGCAATTTGGAAGGAGGTATAATATATGTTGACAAATACACGAACTATCGATATGCTGGTTTCATATGCTCTGAAAAATACTTTCCACAGTTTTAAAAAGCCATTTTCAATTTTTCTCACAGAACCTGAAAAAACGCTCTTTTTGTTCCATGCCGCGCGCGCAGATGGTTTAAAGTTTTGCAAGCAGATATTATTAGGTGTTTGTTAACATTTTGATTTCCTTCGAATAACTCGAGTTTGGATTGTCTCAACCAAAGTTGGTATTTGTTCTCAGCCAAAAAATATAGACCAAGTTCGATTAGTTTCTGTTCAATATATTCTGCATGTTCTGTGGCCCATCTACGACTTGAACAAGTAAAATTTGGCAATTATTTGCTATGCCATGCGTGCCGACTGTGTGACTCTTCTCGACTAATTGGTACTGAAAGAGACATATGACCATTTGGATGTCACACGCGTGGTGTCTCGATGCCACCTATAACGCATGTGGGGGAGTAGCTCCGCCTTGTAAATCTTAGAGATCCAACAACATAATGCTCGCTCATGATTGACGAGGTAGTGGGGCCGAATAATAGTTGGTATCGGCCCTTAAGGGCGCTTCCACATGTGTTATCGGTGGTTAAAGCAGGAACAAATTCTTTGGGGGGAAAAACAGTTGACAGTAGGATTTCGTAATCAATCCCAACTCGATATAATTCTTCGCCCATTTACGCGAGGAATTTGTTTTCATCCATCCATGCAGGTTATTGGCTTCATAGGAAATACATAAAGAGTGGTTATGTTTTAGTATTTGATAATGGTGTACGATAAAATATGGTGTATTTGCCCATGTCGCTTTATTATTAGGGTAATACGTTTCTTTGTTGGAAAAGAAACAAATAAGTTAGACGAATGTCTTCAACATATCCTCTCGTAATAATAGCTTCATATTGTACCAAAATAATCAGATAGGTTGATATTGGACTTATATTATTCTGAACTAAACCCACAGTGTACTTATTCCATTTAAGTTTACATACATCAAGTCGCGAGTTTTTTATTGTTATTTTCCAGCTAAAATGAGTGCAATACGTCTTATTTCATATTGAAATAGCCCAACATCGGGCTGTTTTAAAAACCAGCGTTTACGCCCATATTGGGCTTATTTCACATCTAAATAAAGCCATTGCGAGCTTATTTCAGCCCTTTGAAAGAGGTTCAATACATAAGAACTTATTTCAGTGAGAACGAGCTGACATTATGTGTACGCAATTTGGAAGGAGGTATAATATATGTTGACAAATACATGAACTATCGATATGCTGGTTTCATATGCTCTGAAAAATACTTTCCACAGTTTTAAAAAGCCATTTTCAATTTTTCTCACAGAACCTGAAAAAAAACGCCCTTTTTGTTCCATGCCGCGCGCGCAGATGGTTTTAAGTTTTGCAAGCAGATATTATTAGGTGTTTGTTAACATTTGATTTCCTTCGAAATAACTCGAGTTTGGATTGTCTCAACCAAAGTTGGTATTTGTTCTCAGCCAAAAAATATAGACCAAGTTCGATTAGTTTCTGTTCAATATATTCTGCATGTTCTGTGGCCCATCTACGACTTGAACAAGTAAAATTTGGCAATTATTTGCTATGCCATGCGTGCCGACTGTGTGACTCTTCTCGACTAAATGGTACTGAAAGAGACATATGACCATTTGGATGTCACACGCGTGGTGTCTCGATGCCACCTATAACGCATGTGGGGGAGTAGCTCCGCCTTGTAAATCTTAGAGATCCAACAACATAATGCTCGCTCATGATTGACGAGGTAGTGGGGCCGAATAATAGTTGGTATCGGCCCTTAAGGGCGCTTCCACATGTGTTATCGGTGGTTAAAGCAGGAACAAATTCTTTGGGGGAAAAAAACAGTTGACAGTAGGATTTCGTAATCAATCCCAACTCGATATAATTCTTCGCCCATTTACGCGAGGAATATGTTTTCATCCATCCATGCAGGTTATTGGCTTCATAGGAAATACATAAAGAGTGGTTATGTTTTAGTATTTGATAATGGTGTACGATACAATATGGTGTCTTTGTCCATGTCGCTTTATTATTAGGGTAATACGTTTCTTTGTTGGAAAAGAAACAAATATGTTAGACGAATGTCTTCAACATATCCTCTCGTAATAATAGCTTCATATTGTACCAAAATAATCAGATAGGTTGATATTGGACTTATTTTATTCTGAACTAAACCCACAGTGTACTTATTCCATTTAAGTGTACATACATCAAGTCGCGAGTTTTTTATTGTTATTTTCCAGCTAAAATAAGTGCAATACGGCTTATTACATATTGAAATAGTCCAACATCGGGCTGTTTTAAAAACCAGCGTTTACGCCCATATTGGGCTTATTTCACATCTAAATAAAGCCATTGCGAGCTTATTTCAGCCCTTTGGAATAGGTTCAATACATAAGAACTTATTTCAGCGAGAACAAGCTGACATTATGTGTACGCAATTTGGAAGGAGGTTTAATATATGTTGACAAATACACGAACTATATATATATGCTGGTTTCATATGCTCTGAAAAATACTTTCCACAGTTTTAAAAAGCCATTTTCAATTTTTCTCACAGAACCTGAAAAAAACGCTCTTTATTGCTACCATATCGGGAATAGACAGTCACCGAACGCTCTTTTTGGTTCCATGCCGCGCGCGCAGATGATTTTAAGTTTTGCAAGCAGATATCATTAGGTGTTTGTTATCATTTTGATTTTCTTCGAATAACTCGAGTTTGGATTGTCTCAACCAAAGTTGGTATTTGTTCTCAGCCAAAAAATATAGACCAAGTTAGATTAGTTTCTGTTCAATATATTCTGCATGTTCTGTGGCCCATCTACGACTTGAACAAGTAAAATTTGGCAATTATTTGCTATGCCATGCGTGCCGACTGTGTGACTCTTCTCGACTAAATGGTACTGAAAGAGACATATGACCATTTGGATGTCACACGCGTGGTGTCTCGATGCCACCTATAACGCATGTGGGGGAGTAGCTCCGCCTTGTAAATCTTAGAGATCCAACAACATAATGCTCGCTCCTGATTGACGAGGTAGTGGGGCCGAATAATAGTTGGTATCGCCTCTTAAGGGCGCTTCCACATGTGTTATCGGTGGTTAAAGCAGGAACAAATTCTTTGGGGGAAAAAAAACAGTTGACAGTAGAATTTCGTAATCAATCCCAACTCGATATAATTCTTCGCCCATTTACGCGAGGAATATGTTTTCATCCATCCATGCAGGTTATTGGCTTCATAGGAAATACATAAAGAGTGGTTATGTTTTAGTATTTGATAATATCCATGCAGGTTATTGGCTTCATAGGAAATAATATGTTTTAGTATTTGATAATGGTGTACGATACAATATGGTGTCTTTGCCCATGTCGCTTTATTATTAGGGTAATACGTTTCTTTGTTGGAAAAGAAACAAATAATTTAGACGAATGTCTTCAACATATCCTCTCGTAATAATAGCTTCATATTGTACCAAAATAATCAGATAGGTTGATATTGGACTTATATTATTCTGAACTAAACCCACAGTGTACTTATTCCATTTAAGTTTACATACATCAAGTCGCGAGTTTTTTATTGTTATTTTCCAGCTAAAATGAGTGCAATACGTCTTATTTCATATTGAAATAGCCCAACATCGGGCTGTTTTAAAAACCAGCGTTTACGCCCATATTGGGCTTATTTCACATCTAAATAAAGCCATTGCGAGCTTATTTCAGCCCTTTGAAAGAGGTTCAATACATAAGAACTTATTTCAGTGAGAACGAGCTGACATTATGTGTACGCAATTTGGAAGGAGGTATAATATATGTTGACAAATACATGAACTATCGATATGCTGGTTTCATATGCTCTGAAAAATACTTTCCACAGTTTTAAAAAGCCATTTTCAATTTTTCTCACAGAACCTGAAAAAACGCTCTTTTTGTTCCATGCCGCGCGCGCAGATGGTTTTAAGTTTTGCAAGCAGATATTATTAGGTGTTTGTTAACATTTGATTTCCTTCGAAATAACTCGAGTTTGGATTATCTCAACCAAAGTTGGTATTTGTTCTCAGCCAAAAAATATAGACCAAGTTCGATTAGTTTCTGTTCAATATATTCTGCATGTTCTGTGGCCCATCTACGACTTGAACAAGTAAAATTTGGCAATTATTTGCTATGCCATGCGTGCCGACTGTGTGACTCTTCTCGACTAAATGGTACTGAAAGAGACATATGACCATTTGGATGTCACACGCGTGGTGTCTCGATGCCACCTATAACGCATGTGGGGGAGTAGCTCCGCCTTGTAAATCTTAGAGATCCAACAACATAATGCTCGCTCATGATTGACGAGGTAGTGGGGCCGAATAATAGTTGGTATCGGCCCTTAAGGGCGCTTCCACATGTGTTATCGGTGGTTAAAGCAGGAACAAATTCTTTGGGGGAAAAAAACAGTTGACAGTAGGATTTCGTAATCAATCCCAACTCGATATAATTCTTCGCCCATTTACGCGAGAAATATGTTTTCATCCATCCATGCAGGTTATTGGCTTCATAGGAAATACATAAAGAGTGGTTATGTTTTAGTATTTGATAATGGTGTACGATACAATATGGTGTCTTTGTCCATGTCGCTTTATTATTAGGGTAATACGTTTCTTTGTTGGAAAAGAAACAAATATGTTAGACGAATGTCTTCAACATATCCTCTCGTAATAATAGCTTCATATTGTACCAAAATAATCAGATAGGTTGATATTGGACTTATTTTATTCTGAACTAAACCCACAGTGTACTTATTCCATTTAAGTGTACATACATCAAGTCGCGAGTTTTTTATTGTTATTTTCCAGCTAAAATAAGTGCAATACGGCTTATTACATATTGAAATAGTCCAACATCGGGCTGTTTTAAAAACCAGCGTTTACGCCCATATTGGGCTTATTTCACATCTAAATAAAGCCATTGCGAGCTTATTTCAGCCCTTTGGAATAGGTTCAATACATAAGAACTTATTTCAGCGAGAACAAGCTGACATTATGTGTACGCAATTTGGAAGGAGGTTTAATATATGTTGACAAATACACGAACTATATATATATGCTGGTTTCATATGCTCTGAAAAATACTTTCCACAGTTTTAAAAAGCCATTTTCAATTTTTCTCACAGAACCTGAAAAAAACGCTCTTTATTGCTACCATATCGGGAATAGACAGTCACCGAACGCTCTTTTTGGTTCCATGCCGCGCGCGCAGATGATTTTAAGTTTTGCAAGCAGATATCATTAGGTGTTTGTTATCATTTTGATTTTCTTCGAATAACTCGAGTTTGGATTGTCTCAACCAAAGTTGGTATTTGTTCTCAGCCAAAAAATATAGACCAAGTTAGATTAGTTTCTGTTCAATATATTCTGCATGTTCTGTGGCCCATCTACGACTTGAACAAGTAAAATTTGTCAATTATTTGCTATGCCATGCGTGCCGACTGTGTGACTCTTCTCGACTAAATGGTACTGAAAGAGACATATGACCATTTGGATGTCACACGCGTGGTGTCTCGATGCCACCTATAACGCATGTGGGGGAGTAGCTCCGCCTTGTAAATCTTAGAGATCCAACAACATAATGCTCGCTCCTGATTGACGAGGTAGTGGGGCCGAATAATAGTTGGTATCGCCTCTTAAGGGCGCTTCCACATGTGTTATCGGTGGTTAAAGCAGGAACAAATTCTTTGGGGGAAAAAAAACAGTTGACAGTAGAATTTCGTAATCAATCCCAACTCGATATAATTCTTCGCCCATTTACGCGAGGAATATGTTTTCATCCATCCATGCAGGTTATTGGCTTCATAGGAAATACATAAAGAGTGGTTATGTTTTAGTATTTGATAATATCCATGCAGGTTATTGGCTTCATAGGAAATAATATGTTTTAGTATTTGATAATGGTGTACGATACAATATGGTGTCTTTGCCCATGTCGCTTTATTATTAGGGTAATACGTTTCTTTGTTGGAAAAGAAACAAATAATTTAGACGAATGTCTTCAACATATCCTCTCGTAATAATAGCTTCATATTGTACCAAAATAATCAGATAGGTTGATATTGGACTTATATTATTCTGAACTAAACCCACAGTGTACTTATTCCATTTAAGTTTACATACATCAAGTCGCGAGTTTTTTATTGTTATTTTCCAGCTAAAATAAGTGCAATACGGCTTATTTCATATTGAAATAGTCCAACATCGGGCTGTTTTAAAAACCAGCGTTTACGCCCATATTGGGCTTATTTCACATCTAAATAAAGCCATTGCGAGCTTATTTCAGCCCTTTGGAATAGGTTCAATACATAAGAACTTATTTCAGCGAGAACAAGCTGACATTATGTGTACGCAATTTGGAAGGAGGTATAATATATGTTGACAAATACACGAACTATCGATATGCTGGTTTCATATGCTCTGAAAAATACTTTCCACAGTTTTAAAAAGCTATTTTCAATTTTTCTCACAGAACCTGAAAAAACGCTCTTTTTGTTCCATGCCGCGCGCGCAGATGGTTTTAAGTTTTGCAAGCAGATATTATTAGGTGTTTGTTAACATTTTGATTTCCTTCGAATAACTCGAGTTTGGATTGTCTCAACCAAAGTTGGTATTTGTTCTCAGCCAAAAAATGTAGACCAAGTTCGATTAGTTTCTGTTCAATATATTCTGCATGTTCTGTGGCTCATCTACGACTTGAACAAGTAAAATTTGGCAATTATTTGCTATGCCATGCGTGCCGACTGTGTGACTCTTCTCGACTAAATGGTACTGAAAGAGACTTATGACCATTTGGATGTCACACGCGTGGTGTCTCGATGCCACCTATAACGCATGTGGGGGAGTAGCTCCGCCTTGTAAATCTTAGAGATCCAACAACATAATGCTCGCTCATGATTGACGAGGTAGTGGGGCCGAATAATAGTTGGTATCGGCTCTTAAGGGCGCTTCCACATGTGTTATCGGTGGTTAAAGCAGGAACAAATTCTTTGGGGGGGGGGGAACAGTTGACAGTAGGATTTCGTAATCAATCCCAACTCGATATAATTCTTCGCCCATTTACGCGAGGAATATGTTTTCATCCATCCATGCAGGTTATTGGCTTCATAGGAAATACATAAAGAGTGGTTATGTTTTAGTATTTGATAATGGTGTACGATACAATATGGTGTCTTTGCCCATGTCGCTTTATTATTAGGGTAATACGTTTCTTTGTTGGAAAAGAAACAAATAAGTTAGACGAATGTCTTCAACATATTCTCTCGTAATAATAGCTTCATATTGTACCAAAATAATCAGATAGTTTGATATTGGACTTATTTTATTCTGAACTAAACCCACAGTGTACTTATTCCATTTAAGTGTACATACATCAAGTCGCGAGTTTTTTATTGTTATTTTCCAGCTAAAATAAGTGCAATACGGCTCATTTCATATTGAAATAGTCCAATATCGGGCTGTTTTAAAAACAAGCGTTTACGCCCATATTGGGCTTATTTCACATCTAAATAAAGCCATTGCGAGCTTATTTCAGCCCTTTTGAAATAGTCCAATATCGGGCTGTTTTAAAAACAAGCGTTTACGCCCATATTGGGCTTATTTCACATCTAAATAAAGCCATTGCGAGCTTATTTCAGCCCTTTGGAATAGGTTCAATACATAAGAACTTATTTCAGCGAGAACAAGCTGACATTATGTGTACGCAATTTGGAAGGAGGTTTAATATATGTTGACAAATACACGAACTATATATATGCTAGTTTCATATGCTCTGAAAAATACTTTCCACAGTTTTAAAAAGCCATTTTCAATTTTTCTCACAGAACCTAAAAAGAACGCTCTTTATTGCTACCATATCGGGAATAGACAGTCACCGAACGCTCTTTTTGGTTCCATGCCGCGCGCGCAGATGATTTTAAGTTTTGCAAGCAGATATCATTAGGTGTTTGTTATCATTTTGATTTTCTTCGAATAACTCGAGTTTGGATTGTCTCAACCAAAGTTGGTATTTGTTCTCAGCCAAAAAATATAGACCAAGTTCGATTAGTTTCTGTTCAATATATTCTGCATGTTCTGTGGCCCATCTACGACTTGAACAAGTAAAATTTGGCAATTATTTGCTATGCCATGCGTGCCGACTGTGTGACTCTTCTCGACTAAATGGTACTGAAAGAGACATATGACCATTTGGATGTCACACGCGTGGTGTCTCGATGCCACCTATAACGCATGTGGGGGAGTAGCTCCGCCTTGTAAATCTTAGAGATCCAACAACATAATGCTCGCTCATGATTGACGAGGTAGTGGGGCCGAATAATAGTTGGTATCGGCCCTTAAGGGCGCTTCCACATGTGTTATCGGTGGTTAAAGCAGGAACAAATTCTTTGGGGGAAAAAAACAGTTGACAGTAGGATTTCGTAATCAATCCCAACTCGATATAATTCTTCGCCCATTTACGCGAGAAATATGTTTTCATCCATCCATGCAGGTTATTGGCTTCATAGGAAATACATAAAGAGTGGTTATGTTTTAGTATTTGATAATGGTGTACGATACAATATGGTGTCTTTGTCCATGTCGCTTTATTATTAGGGTAATACGTTTCTTTGTTGGAAAAGAAACAAATATGTTAGACGAATGTCTTCAACATATCCTCTCGTAATAATAGCTTCATATTGTACCAAAATAATCAGATAGGTTGATATTGGACTTATTTTATTCTGAACTAAACCCACAGTGTACTTATTCCATTTAAGTGTACATACATCAAGTCGCGAGTTTTTTATTGTTATTTTCCAGCTAAAATAAGTGCAATACGGCTTATTACATATTGAAATAGTCCAACATCGGGCTGTTTTAAAAACCAGCGTTTACGCCCATATTGGGCTTATTTCACATCTAAATAAAGCCATTGCGAGCTTATTTCAGCCCTTTGGAATAGGTTCAATACATAAGAACTTATTTCAGCGAGAACAAGCTGACATTATGTGTACGCAATTTGGAAGGAGGTTTAATATATGTTGACAAATACACGAACTATATATATATGCTGGTTTCATATGCTCTGAAAAATACTTTCCACAGTTTTAAAAAGCCATTTTCAATTTTTCTCACAGAACCTGAAAAAAACGCTCTTTATTGCTACCATATCGGGAATAGACAGTCACCGAACGCTCTTTTTGGTTCCATGCCGCGCGCGCAGATGATTTTAAGTTTTGCAAGCAGATATCATTAGGTGTTTGTTATCATTTTGATTTTCTTCGAATAACTCGAGTTTGGATTGTCTCAACCAAAGTTGGTATTTGTTCTCAGCCAAAAAATATAGACCAAGTTAGATTAGTTTCTGTTCAATATATTCTGCATGTTCTGTGGCCCATCTACGACTTGAACAAGTAAAATTTGGCAATTATTTGCTATGCCATGCGTGCCGACTGTGTGACTCTTCTCGACTAAATGGTACTGAAAGAGACATATGACCATTTGGATGTCACACGCGTGGTGTCTCGATGCCACCTATAACGCATGTGGGGGAGTAGCTCCGCCTTGTAAATCTTAGAGATCCAACAACATAATGCTCGCTCCTGATTGACGAGGTAGTGGGGCCGAATAATAGTTGGTATCGCCTCTTAAGGGCGCTTCCACATGTGTTATCGGTGGTTAAAGCAGGAACAAATTCTTTGGGGGAAAAAAAACAGTTGACAGTAGAATTTCGTAATCAATCCCAACTCGATATAATTCTTCGCCCATTTACGCGAGGAATATGTTTTCATCCATCCATGCAGGTTATTGGCTTCATAGGAAATACATAAAGAGTGGTTATGTTTTAGTATTTGATAATATCCATGCAGGTTATTGGCTTCATAGGAAATAATATGTTTTAGTATTTGATAATGGTGTACGATACAATATGGTGTCTTTGCCCATGTCGCTTTATTATTAGGGTAATACGTTTCTTTGTTGGAAAAGAAACAAATAATTTAGACGAATGTCTTCAACATATCCTCTCGTAATAATAGCTTCATATTGTACCAAAATAATCAGATAGGTTGATATTGGACTTATATTATTCTGAACTAAACCCACAGTGTACTTATTCCATTTAAGTTTACATACATCAAGTCGCGAGTTTTTTATTGTTATTTTCCAGCTAAAATAAGTGCAATACGGCTTATTTCATATTGAAATAGTCCAACATCGGGCTGTTTTAAAAACCAGCGTTTACGCCCATATTGGGCTTATTTCACATCTAAATAAAGCCATTGCGAGCTTATTTCAGCCCTTTGGAATAGGTTCAATACATAAGAACTTATTTCAGCGAGAACAAGCTGACATTATGTGTACGCAATTTGGAAGGAGGTATAATATATGTTGACAAATACACGAACTATCGATATGCTGGTTTCATATGCTCTGAAAAATACTTTCCACAGTTTTAAAAAGCCATTTTCAATTTTTCTCACAGAACCTGAAAAAACGCTCTTTTTGTTCCATGCCGCGCGCGCAGATGGTTTTAAGTTTTGCAAGCAGATATTATTAGGTGTTTGTTAACATTTTGATTTCCTTCGAATAACTCGAGTTTGGATTGTCTCAACCAAAGTTGGTATTTGTTCTCAGCCAAAAAATGTAGACCAAGTTCGATTAGTTTCTGTTCAATATATTCTGCATGTTCTGTGGCCCATCTACGACTTGAACAAGTAAAATTTGGCAATACGACTTGAACAAGTAAAATTTGGCAATTATTTGCTATGCCATGCGTGCCGACTGTGTGACTCTTCTCGACTAAATGGTACTGAAAGAGACTTATGACCATTTGGATGTCACACGCGTGGTGTCTCGATGCCACCTATAACGCATGTGGGGGAGTAGCTCCGCCTTGTAAATCTTAGAGATCCAACAACATAATGCTCGCTCATGATTGACGAGGTAGTGGGGCCGAATAATAGTTGGTATCGGCTCTTAAGGGCGCTTCCACATGTGTTATCGGTGGTTAAAGCAGGAACAAATTCTTTGGGGGGGGGGGAACAGTTGACAGTAGGATTTCGTAATCAATCCCAACTCGATATAATTCTTCGCCCATTTACGCGAGGAATATGTTTTCATCCATCCATGCAGGTTATTGGCTTCATAGGAAATACATAAAGAGTGGTTATGTTTTAGTATTTGATAATGGTGTACGATACAATATGGTGTCTTTGCCCATGTCGCTTTATTATTAGGGTAATACGTTTCTTTGTTGGAAAAGAAACAAATAAGTTAGACGAATGTCTTCAACATATTCTCTCGTAATAATAGCTTCATATTGTACCAAAATAATCAGATAGTTTGATATTGGACTTATTTTATTCTGAACTAAACCCACAGTGTACTTATTCCATTTAAGTGTACATACATCAAGTCGCGAGTTTTTTATTGTTATTTTCCAGCTAAAATAAGTGCAATACGGCTCATTTCATATTGAAATAGTCCAATATCGGGCTGTTTTAAAAACAAGCGTTTACGCCCATATTGGGCTTATTTCACATCTAAATAAAGCCATTGCGAGCTTATTTCAGCCCTTTTGAAATAGTCCAATATCGGGCTGTTTTAAAAACAAGCGTTTACGCCCATATTGGGCTTATTTCACATCTAAATAAAGCCATTGCGAGCTTATTTCAGCCCTTTGGAATAGGTTCAATACATAAGAACTTATTTCAGCGAGAACAAGCTGACATTATGTGTACGCAATTTGGAAGGAGGTTTAATATATGTTGACAAATACACGAACTATATATATGCTAGTTTCTATATGCTAGTTTCATATGCTCTGAAAAATACTTTCCACAGTTTTAAAAAGCCATTTTCAATTTTTCTCACAGAACCTAAAAAGAACGCTCTTTATTGCTACCATATCGGGAATAGACAGTCACCGAACGCTCTTTTTGGTTCCATGCCGCGCGCGCAGATGATTTTAAGTTTTGCAAGCAGATATCATTAGGTGTTTGTTATCATTTTGATTTTCTTCGAATAACTCGAGTTTGGATTGTCTCAACCAAAGTTGGTATTTGTTCTCAGCCAAAAAATATAGACCAAGTTCGATTAGTTTCTGTTCAATATATTCTGCATGTTCTGTGGCCCATCTACGACTTGAACAAGTAAAATTTGGCAATTATTTGCTATGCCATGCGTGCCGACTGTGTGATTCTTCTCGACTAAATGGTACTGAAAAAGACATATGACCATTTGGATGTCACACGCGTGGTGTCTCGATGCCACCTATAACGCATGTGGGGGAGTAGCTCCGCCTTGTAAATCTTAGAGATCCAACAACATAATGCTCGCTCATGATTGACGAGGTAGTGGGGCCGAATAATAGTTGGTATCGGCTCTTAAG
Source organism: Siphonodentalium dalli (assembly GCA_032622095.1). NCBI lineage: Eukaryota > Metazoa > Mollusca > Scaphopoda > Gadilida > Siphonodentaliidae > Siphonodentalium > Siphonodentalium dalli. The sequence continues at coordinate 176,074,922 of CP136065.1, read as the reverse complement.
GGCGCTTCCACATGTGTTATCGGTGGTTAAAGCAGGAACAAATTCTTTGGGGAAAAAAAACAGTTGACAGTAGGATTTCGTAATCAATCCCAACTCGATATAATTCTTCGCCCATTTACGCAAGGAATATGTTTTCATCCATCCATGCAGGTTATTGGCTTCATAGGAAATACATAAAGAGTGGTTATGTTTTAGTATTTGATAATGGTGTACGATACAATATGGTGTCTTTGCCCATGTCGCTTTATTATTAGGGTAATACGTTTCTTTGTTGGAAAAGAAACAAATAAGTTAGACGAATGTCTTCAACATATCCTCTCGTAATATATAGCTTCATATTGTACCAAAATAATCAGATAGGTTGATATTGGACTTATTTTATTCTGAACTAAACCCACAGTGTACTTATTCCATTTAAGTGTATACATACATCAAGTCGCGAGTTTTTTATTGTTATTTCCCAGCTAAAATAAGTGCAATACGGCTTATTTCATATTGAAATAGTCCAACATCGGGCTGTTTTAAAAACCAGCGTTTACGCCCATATTGGGCTTATTTCACATCTAAATAAAGCCATTGCGAGCTTATTTCAGCCCTTTGGAATAGGTTCAATACATAAGAACTTATTTCAGCGAGAACAAGCTGACATTATGTGTACGCAATTTGGAAGGAGGTATAATATATGTTGACAAATACACGAACTATCGATATGCTGGTTTCATATGCTCTGAAAAATACTTTCCACAGTTTTAAAAAGCCATTTTCAATTTTTCTCACAGAACCTGAAAAAACGCTCTTTTTGTTCCATGCCGCGCGCGCAGATGGTTTTAAGTTTTGCAAGCAGATATTATTAGGTGTTTGTTAACATTTTGATTTCCTTCGAATAACTCGAGTTTGGATTGTCTCAACCAAAGTTGGTATTTGTTCTCAGCCAAAAAATATAGACCAAGTTCGATTAGTTTCTGTTCAATATATTCTGCATGTTCTGTGGCCCATCTACGACTTGAACAAGTAAAATTTGGCAATTATTTGCTATGCCATGCGTGCCGACTGTGTGACTCTTCTCGACTAAATGGTACTGAAAGAGACATATGACCATTTGGATGTCACACGCGTGGTGTCTCGATGCCACCTATAACGCATGTGGGGGAGTAGCTCCGCCTTGTAAATCTTAGAGATCCAACAACATAATGCTCGCTCATGATTGACGAGGTAGTGGGGCCGAATAATAGTTGGTATCGGCTCTTAAGGGCGCTTCCACATGTGTTATCGGTGGTTAAAGCAGGAACAAATTCTTTGGGGAAAAAAAACAGTTGACAGTAGGATTTCGTAATCAATCCCAACTCGATATAATTCTTCGCCCATTTACGCAAGGAATATGTTTTCATCCATCCATGCAGGTTATTGGCTTCATAGGAAATACATAAAGAGTGGTTATGTTTTAGTATTTGATAATGGTGTACGATACAATATGGTGTCTTTGCCCATGTCGCTTTATTATTAGGGTAATACGTTTCTTTGTTGGAAAAGAAACAAATAAGTTAGACGAATGTCTTCAACATATCCTCTCGTAATATATAGCTTCATATTGTACCAAAATAATCAGATAGGTTGATATTGGACTTATTTTATTCTGAACTAAACCCACAGTGTACTTATTCCATTTAAGTGTATACATACATCAAGTCGCGAGTTTTTTATTGTTATTTCCCAGCTAAAATAAGTGCAATACGGCTTATTTCATATTGAAATAGTCCAACATCGGGCTGTTTTAAAAACCAGCGTTTACGCCCATATTGGGCTTATTTCACATCTAAATAAAGCCATTGCGAGCTTATTTCAGCCCTTTGGAATAGGTTCAATACATAAGAACTTATTTCAGCGAGAACAAGCTGACATTATGTGTACGCAATTTGGAAGGAGGTATAATATATGTTGACAAATACACGAACTATCGATATGCTGGTTTCATATGCTCTGAAAAATACTTTCCACAGTTTTAAAAAGCCATTTTCAATTTTTCTCACAGAACCTGAAAAAACGCTCTTTATTGCTACCATATCTGGAATAGACAGTCACCGAACGCTCTTTTTGGTTCCATGCCGCGCTCGCAGATGGTTTTAAGTTTTGCAAGCAGATATCATTAGGTGTTTGTTATCATTTTGATTTTCTTCGAATAACTCGAGTTTGGATTGTCTCAACCAAAGTTGGTATTTGTTCTCAGCCAAAAAATATAGACCAAGTTCGATTAGTTTCTGTTCAATATATTCTGCATGTTCTGTGGCCCATCTACGACTTGAACAAGTAAAATTTGGCAATTATTTGCTATGCCATGCGTGCCGACTATGTGACTCTTCTCGACTAAATGTTACTGAAAGAGACATCTGACCATTTGGATGTCACACGCGTGGTGTCTCGATGCTACCTATAAAGCATGTGGGGGAGTAGCTCCGCCTTGTAAATCTTAGAGATCCAACAACATAATGCTCGCTCGTGGTTGACAAGGTAGTGGGGCCGAATAATAGTTGGTATCGGCTCTTAAGGGCGCTTCCACATGTGTTATCGGTGGTTAAAGCAGGAACAAATTCTTTGGGGGGGGGGGGGGAAACAGTTGACAGTAGGATTTCGTAATCAATCCCAACTCGATATAATTCTTCGCCCATTTACGCGAGGAATATGTTTTCATCCATCCATGCAGGTTATTGGCTTCATAGGAAATACATAAAGAGTGGTTATGTTTTAGTATTTGATAATGGTGTACGATACAATATGGTGTCTTTGCCCATGTCGCTTTATTATTAGGGTAATACGTTTCTTTGTTGGAAAAGAAACAAATAAGTTAGACGAATGTCTTCAACATATCCTCTCGTAATAATAGCTTCATATTGTACCAAAATAATCAGATAGGTTGATTTTGGACTTATTTTATTCTGAACTAAACCCACAGTATACTTATTCCATTTAAGTGTACATACATCAAGTCGCGATTTTTTTATTGTTATTTTCCAGCTAAAATAAGTGCAATATGGCTTATTTCATATTGAAATAGTCCAACATCGGGCTGTTTTAAAAACCAGCGTTTACGCCCATATTGGGCTTATTTCACATCTAAATAAAGCCATTGCGAGCTTATTTCAGCCCTTTGGAATAGGTTCAATGCATAAGAACTTATTTCAGCGAGAACAAGCTGACATTATGTGTACGCAATTTGGAAGGAGGTATAATATATGTTGACAAATACACGAACTATCTATATGCTGGTTTCATATGCTCTGAAAAATACTTTCCACAGTTTTAAAAAGCCATTTTCAATTTTTCTCACAGAACCTGAAAAAACGCTCTTTTTGTTCCATGCCGCGCGCGCAGATGGTTTTAAGTTTTGCAAGCAGATATTATTAGGTGTTTGTTAACATTTTGATTTCCTTCGAATAACTCGAGTTTGGATTGTCTCAACCAAAGTTGGTATTTGTTCTCAGCCAAAAAATATAGACCAAGTTCGATTAGTTTCTGTTCAATATATTCTGCATGTTCTGTGGCCCATCTACGACTTGAACAAGTAAAATTTGGCAATTATTTGCTATGCCATGCGTGCCGACTGTGTGACTCTTCTCGACTAAATGGTACTGAAAGAGACATATGACCATTTGGATGTCACACGCGTGGTGTCTCGATGCCACCTATAACGCATGTGGGGGAGTAGCTCCGCCTTGTAAATCTTAGAGATCCAACAACATAATGCTCGCTCATGATTGACGAGGTAGTGGGGCCGAATAATAGTTGGTATCGGCTCTTAAGGGCGCTTCCACATGTGTTATCGGTGGTTAAAGCAGGAACAAATTCTTTGGGGAAAAAAAACAGTTGACAGTAGGATTTCGTAATCAATCCCAACTCGATATAATTCTTCGCCCATTTACGCAAGGAATATGTTTTCATCCATCCATGCAGGTTATTGGCTTCATAGGAAATACATAAAGAGTGGTTATGTTTTAGTATTTGATAATGGTGTACGATACAATATGGTGTCTTTGCCCATGTCGCTTTATTATTAGGGTAATACGTTTCTTTGTTGGAAAAGAAACAAATAAGTTAGACGAATGTCTTCAACATATCCTCTCGTAATATATAGCTTCATATTGTACCAAAATAATCAGATAGGTTGATATTGGACTTATTTTATTCTGAACTAAACCCACAGTGTACTTATTCCATTTAAGTGTATACATACATCAAGTCGCGAGTTTTTTATTGTTATTTCCCAGCTAAAATAAGTGCAATACGGCTTATTTCATATTGAAATAGTCCAACATCGGGCTGTTTTAAAAACCAGCGTTTACGCCCATATTGGGCTTATTTCACATCTAAATAAAGCCATTGCGAGCTTATTTCAGCCCTTTGGAATAGGTTCAATACATAAGAACTTATTTCAGCGAGAACAAGCTGACATTATGTGTACGCAATTTGGAAGGAGGTATAATATATGTTGACAAATACACGAACTATCGATATGCTGGTTTCATATGCTCTGAAAAATACTTTCCACAGTTTTAAAAAGCCATTTTCAATTTTTCTCACAGAACCTGAAAAAACGCTCTTTATTGCTACCATATCTGAAATAGACAGTCACCGAACGCTCTTTTTGGTTCCATGCCGCGCTCGCAGATGGTTTTAAGTTTTGCAAGCAGATATCATTAGGTGTTTGTTATCATTTTGATTTTCTTCGAATAACTCGAGTTTGGATTGTCTCAACCAAAGTTGGTATTTGTTCTCAGCCAAAAAATATAGACCAAGTTCGATTAGTTTCTGTTCAATATATTCTGCATGTTCTGTGGCCCATCTACGACTTGAACAAGTAAAATTTGGCAATTATTTGCTATGCCATGCGTGCCGACTATGTGACTCTTCTCGACTAAATGTTACTGAAAGAGACATCTGACCATTTGGATGTCACACGCGTGGTGTCTCGATGCTACCTATAAAGCATGTGGGGGAGTAGCTCCGCCTTGTAAATCTTAGAGATCCAACAACATAATGCTCGCTCGTGGTTGACAAGGTAGTGGGGCCGAATAATAGTTGGTATCGGCTCTTAAGGGCGCTTCCACATGTGTTATCGGTGGTTAAAGCAGGAACAAATTCTTTGGGGGGGGGGGGGAAACAGTTGACAGTAGGATTTCGTAATCAATCCCAACTCGATATAATTCTTCGCCCATTTACGCGAGGAATATGTTTTCATCCATCCATGCAGGTTATTGGCTTCATAGGAAATACATAAAGAGTGGTTATGTTTTAGTATTTGATAATGGTGTACGATACAATATGGTGTCTTTGCCCATGTCGCTTTATTATTAGGGTAATACGTTTCTTTGTTGGAAAAGAAACAAATAAGTTAGACGAATGTCTTCAACATATCCTCTCGTAATAATAGCTTCATATTGTACCAAAATAATCAGATAGGTTGATTTTGGACTTATTTTATTCTGAACTAAACCCACAGTATACTTATTCCATTTAAGTGTACATACATCAAGTCGCGATTTTTTTATTGTTATTTTCCAGCTAAAATAAGTGCAATATGGCTTATTTCATATTGAAATAGTCCAACATCGGGCTGTTTTAAAAACCAGCGTTTACGCCCATATTGGGCTTATTTCACATCTAAATAAAGCCATTGCGAGCTTATTTCAGCCCTTTGGAATAGGTTCAATGCATAAGAACTTATTTCAGCGAGAACAAGCTGACATTATGTGTACGCAATTTGGAAGGAGGTATAATATATGTTGACAAATACACGAACTATCTATATGCTGGTTTCATATGCTCTGAAAAATACTTTCCACAGTTTTAAAAAGCCATTTTCAATTTTTCTCACAGAACCTGAAAAAACGCTCTTTTTGTTCCATGCCGCGCGCGCAGATGGTTTTAAGTTTTGCAAGCAGATATTATTAGGTGTTTGTTAACATTTTGATTTCCTTCGAATAACTCGAGTTTGGATTGTCTCAACCAAAGTTGGTATTTGTTCTCAGCCAAAAAATATAGACCAAGTTCGATTAGTTTCTGTTCAATATATTCTGCATGTTCTGTGGCCCATCTACGACTTGAACAAGTAAAATTTGGCAATTATTTGCTATGCCATGCGTGCCGACTGTGTGACTCTTCTCGACTAAATGGTACTGAAAGAGACATATGACCATTTGGATGTCACACGTGTGGTGTCTCGATGCCACCTATAACGCATGTGGGGGAGTAGCTCCGCCTTGTAAATCTTAGAGATCCAACAACATAATGCTCGCTCATGATTGACGAGGTAGTGGGGCCGAATAATAGTTGGTATCGGCTCTTAAGGGCGCTTCCACATGTGTTATCGGTGGTTAAAGCAGGAACAAATTCTTTGGGGAAAAAAAACAGTTGACAGTAGGATTTCGTAATCAATCCCAACTCGATATAATTCTTCGCCCATTTACGCAAGGAATATGTTTTCATCCATCCATGCAGGTTATTGGCTTCATAGGAAATACATAAAGAGTGGTTATGTTTTAGTATTTGATAATGGTGTACGATACAATATGGTGTCTTTGCCCATGTCGCTTTATTATTAGGGTAATACGTTTCTTTGTTGGAAAAGAAACAAATAAGTTAGACGAATGTCTTCAACATATCCTCTCGTAATATATAGCTTCATATTGTACCAAAATAATCAGATAGGTTGATATTGGACTTATTTTATTCTGAACTAAACCCACAGTGTACTTATTCCATTTAAGTGTATACATACATCAAGTCGCGAGTTTTTTATTGTTATTTCCCAGCTAAAATAAGTGCAATACGGCTTATTTCATATTGAAATAGTCCAACATCGGGCTGTTTTAAAAACCAGCGTTTACGCCCATATTGGGCTTATTTCACATCTAAATAAAGCCATTGCGAGCTTATTTCAGCCCTTTGGAATAGGTTCAATACATAAGAACTTATTTCAGCGAGAACAAGCTGACATTATGTGTACGCAATTTGGAAGGAGGTATAATATATGTTGACAAATACACGAACTATCGATATGCTGGTTTCATATGCTCTGAAAAATACTTTCCACAGTTTTAAAAAGCCATTTTCAATTTTTCTCACAGAACCTGAAAAAACGCTCTTTATTGCTACCATATCTGGAATAGACAGTCACCGAACGCTCTTTTTGGTTCCATGCCGCGCTCGCAGATGGTTTTAAGTTTTGCAAGCAGATATCATTAGGTGTTTGTTATCATTTTGATTTTCTTCGAATAACTCGAGTTTGGATTGTCTCAACCAAAGTTGGTATTTGTTCTCAGCCAAAAAATATAGACCAAGTTCGATTAGTTTCTGTTCAATATATTCTGCATGTTCTGTGGCCCATCTACGACTTGAACAAGTAAAATTTGGCAATTATTTGCTATGCCATGCGTGCCGACTGTGTGACTCTTCTCGACTAAATGGTACTGAAAGAGACATCTGACCATTTGGATGTCACACGCGTGGTGTCTCGATGCTACCTATAAAGCATGTGGGGGAGTAGCTCCGCCTTGTAAATCTTAGAGATCCAACAACATAATGCTCGCTCGTGGTTGACAAGGTAGTGGGGCCGAATAATAGTTGGTATCGGCTCTTAAGGGCGCTTCCACATGTGTTATCGGTGGTTAAAGCAGGAACAAATTCTTTGGGGGGGGGGGAAACAGTTGACAGTAGGATTTCGTAATCAATCCCAACTCGATATAATTCTTCGCCCATTTACGCGAGGAATATGTTTTCATCCATCCATGCAGGTTATTGGCTTCATAGGAAATACATAAAGAGTGGTTATGTTTTAGTATTTGATAATGGTGTACGATACAATATGGTGTCTTTGCCCATGTCGCTTTATTATTAGGGTAATACGTTTCTTTGTTGGAAAAGAAACAAATAAGTTAGACGAATGTCTTCAACATATCCTCTCGTAATAATAGCTTCATATTGTACCAAAATAATCAGATAGGTTGATATTGGACTTATTTTATTCTGAACTAAACCCACAGTATACTTATTCCATTTAAGTGTACATACATCAAGTCGCGATTTTTTTATTGTTATTTTCCAGCTAAAATAAGTGCAATATGGCTTATTTCATATTGAAATAGTCCAACATCGGGCTGTTTTAAAAACCAGCGTTTACGCCCATATTGGGCTTATTTCACATCTAAATAAAGCCATTGCGAGCTTATTTCAGCCCTTTGGAATAGGTTCAATGCATAAGAACTTATTTCAGCGAGAACAAGCTGACATTATGTGTACGCAATTTGGAAGGAGGTATAATATATGTTGACAAATACACGAACTATCTATATGCTGGTTTCATATGCTCTGAAAAATACTTTCCACAGTTTTAAAAAGCCATTTTCAATTTTTCTCACAGAACCTGAAAAAACGCTCTTTTTGTTCCATGCCGCGCGCGCAGATGGTTTTAAGTTTTGCAAGCAGATATTATTAGGTGTTTGTTAACATTTTGATTTCCTTCGAATAACTCGAGTTTGGATTGTCTCAACCAAAGTTGGTATTTGTTCTCAGCCAAAAAATATAGACCAAGTTCGATTAGTTTCTGTTCAATATATTCTGCATGTTCTGTGGCCCATCTACGACTTGAACAAGTAAAATTTGGCAATTATTTGCTATGCCATGCGTGCCGACTGTGTGACTCTTCTCGACTAAATGGTACTGAAAGAGACATATGACCATTTGGATGTCACACGCGTGGTGTCTCGATGCCACCTATAACGCATGTGGGGGAGTAGCTCCGCCTTGTAAATCTTAGAGATCCAACAACATAATGCTCGCTCATGATTGACGAGGTAGTGGGGCCGAATAATAGTTGGTATCGGCTCTTAAGGGCGCTTCCACATGTGTTATCGGTGGTTAAAGCAGGAACAAATTCTTTGGGAAAAAAAAACAGTTGACAGTAGGATTTCGTAATCAATCCCAACTCGATATAATTCTTCGCCCATTTACGCAAGGAATATGTTTTCATTCATCCATTCAGGTTATTGGCTTCATAGGAAATACATAAAGAGTGGTTATGTTTTAGTATTTGATAATGGTGTACGATACAATATGGTGTCTTTGCCCATGTCGCTTTATTATTAGGGTAATACGTTTCTTTGTTGGAAAAGAAACAAATAAGTTAGACGAATGTCTTCAACATATCCTCTCGTAATATATAGCTTCATATTGTACCAAAATAATCAGATAGGTTGATATTGGACTTATTTTATTCTGAACTAAACCCACAGTGTACTTATTCCATTTAAGTGTATACATACATCAAGTCGCGAGTTTTTTATTGTTATTTCCCAGCTAAAATAAGTGCAATACGGCTTATTTCATATTGAAATAGTCCAACATCGGGCTGTTTAAAAAACCAGCGTTTACGCCCATATTGGGCTTATTTCACATCTAAATAAAGCCATTGCGAGCTTATTTCAGCCCTTTGGAATAGGTTCAATACATAAGAACTTATTTCAGCGAGAACAAGCTGACATTATGTGTACGCAATTTGGAAGGAGGTATAATATATGTTGACAAATACACGAACTATCGATATGCTGGTTTCATATGCTCTGAAAAATACTTTCCACAGTTTTAAAAAGCCATTTTCAATTTTTCTCACAGAACCTGAAAAAACGCTCTTTATTGCTACCATATCTGGAATAGACAGTCACCGAACGCTCTTTTTGGTTCCATGCCGCGCTCGCAGATGGTTTTAAGTTTTGCAAGCAGATATCATTAGGTGTTTGTTATCATTTTGATTTTCTTCGAATAACTCGAGTTTGGATTGTCTCAACCAAAGTTGGTATTTGTTCTCAGCCAAAAAATATAGACCAAGTTCGATTAGTTTCTGTTCAATATATTCTGCATGTTCTGTGGCCCATCTACGACTTGAACAAGTAAAATTTGGCAATTATTTGCTATGCCATGCGTGCCGACTGTGTGACTCTTCTCGACTAAATGGTACTGAAAGAGACATCTGACCATTTGGATGTCACACGCGTGGTGTCTCGATGCTACCTATAAAGCATGTGGGGGAGTAGCTCCGCCTTGTAAATCTTAGAGATCCAACAACATAATGCTCGCTCGTGGTTGACAAGGTAGTGGGGCCGAATAATAGTTGGTATCGGCTCTTAAGGGCGCTTCCACATGTGTTATCGGTGGTTAAAGCAGGAACAAATTCTTTGGGGGGGGGGGAACAGTTGACAGTAGGATTTCGTAATCAATCCCAACTCGATATAATTCTTCGCCCATTTACGCGAGGAATATGTTTTCATCCATCCATGCAGGTTATTGGCTTCATAGGAAATACATAAAGAGTGGTTATGTTTTAGTATTTGATAATGGTGTACGATACAATATGGTGTCTTTGCCCATGTCGCTTTATTATTAGGGTAATACGTTTCTTTGTTGGAAAAGAAACAAATAAGTTAGACGAATGTCTTCAACATATCCTCTCGTAATAATAGCTTCATATTGTACCAAAATAATCAGATAGGTTGATATTGGACTTATTTTATTCTGAACTAAACCCACAGTATACTTATTCCATTTAAGTGTACATACATCAAGTCGCGATTTTTTTATTGTTATTTTCCAGCTAAAATAAGTGCAATATGGCTTATTTCATATTGAAATAGTCCAACATCGGGCTGTTTTAAAAACCAGCGTTTACGCCCATATTGGGCTTATTTCACATCTAAATAAAGCCATTGCGAGCTTATTTCAGCCCTTTGGAATAGGTTCAATGCATAAGAACTTATTTCAGCGAGAACAAGCTGACTTATGTGTACGCAATTTGGAAGGAGGTATAATATATGTTGACAAATACACGAACTATCTATATGCTGGTTTCATATGCTCTGAAAAATACTTTCCACAGTTTTAAAAAGCCATTTTCAATTTTTCTCACAGAACCTGAAAAAACGCTCTTTTTGTTCCATGCCG